>OVAX01003687.1:0-17864 GCA_900406405.1 Lepidium africanum | reverse complement strand
CAGTCTCAAATTTAGCGACTGAATTTTTCAGTCACAATATTCAGTCGCTAAATGCGTGTTTCCTTGTAGTGTTAAAGAAATAAAAAAAAAATCAAAAAATTGGAGAACAAAAATATGAAATCAAAAGAAATTCTAATATTTTCCTTTAGCTTTAGGCTTCCTAAGGGATTTAGTGTTTAGTTTTGATAATTTTGAATATATTATTAACTACAATGAATTTGAAGATTTTAAAAATTTTAAAAATAAAAAACTGGAGAAGAAAAATATGAAATTAATTTTAATAGTTTTCTTTGCGCTTAGGCTTTCTAATGGTTTAGAATTTAATTTTGATAATTTTTTTTGTTAATTGAATTAGATTTGTTTTGTTTTGGGTTTGAAGATTTTAAAGAACAAAAAAAAAAATTTGAAAAAATTGGAGAACAAAAATATGAAATCAAAATTTTTTTAAATATTTTCCCAGAGGTTTAGGGTTTAGTTTTGATAATTTTATATATTATTAAATGCAATGAATTTGAAGATTTAAAAAAGAAAAAATTTGAAATATTAGAGAAGAAAAATATGAAATTAATTTTAATATTTCCCCTTGATTTTAGGGCTCCTAAGGGATTTAGGGTTTAATTTTGATAATTTTATATATTATTAAATACATTGAACTTGAAGATAATCAAAATTTTAATATCTTTGCTTGGGTTTAGGTTTCTTTGGGGGTTTAAGGTTTAATTTTGATAATTTCATATATTATTAAATGCATTGAATTTGAAGATTAAAAAAAAAAAATTTGAAATATTGAAGAAGAAAAATATGAACTTAAAAGAAATTTTTATTTTGATACTTTTATATAATATTAAATGAAAAGAATAAGAAAATATAAAGAAAAATGTTTAATATTTATTTATGGGTGTTTTTATCAATTCATATATAAAGAAGTGATAGTTCCACAAACTCAAAAGCAAAAAGGTTTAGTTTCTACAAATAAACCCTTAAATAACATTCATTTTATAAATTAGTATTACATACATTTAATAAGTCACACAAATAAATAAGCCATAAGGAGATTATTGTGTCTTCAATTTCTGAATTCGGTTCAACACTATCTAATTCGACATAAAAAAATTTATTCAAATCTAACATTCTACGCTCTACTACTTCGTTTTTGATCTCTATTCCACTTGCATGAATTTTTTTAGTTTTCACTTTCTCAATAGATGAGGCATAAGTTTTGGGTCTTATCTCGACTAGAGTATAAGCCAACCCCTGTTTTCAAAAGGCAAATTCTTTATTTTTGCAATTTAATTAAGAATTAGTATAAAAAAGAAAAAAATTAATTTTTTATATATATTTCTCCAACAATCTAACAAATCACTAATTATAAAAACTGTTCCTACAAAACAACCTAACAAATCTATAATCTCAATTTCGTATTCCTATTATTTCATTTTCCTAAATATTAACAACCTAAATCTATATAAAATACATCAAAAAAAGAAAACTATATTTAAAAGGATGAAAAAAAGAAGAGAAGTTATACCTGATGGGCGGAGGAGAATGGAGAGTGGAGGAGGACGGAAAGTATGAGGAGAATGAAACGTATCTAACATATATACTCAATGTTTTGAAATTCGACTCGGATCCGTGGTTGGACCAGTAAATCTGGTGACTCGTCACACTATTCGAGTTGGGTTTTATGCAAAAACCGACTATTTAAAAATCCAATAAAACTTAGGAATAACCGCTATTTACCTCCAACCAAAATGAATCGGTTGAATAGGTTAACTTAAGATAGTAAACATGTTTTATTTTTCTTTTTAGTACAATGAGAGGGTTTAATTTATGATGAAAATATAAGATTTTATAGTTGAAACCCTTATAGCAATGTTTTGAAATCCGATCCGGACATGCAGTGGGACTGGTAAATTTGGTGACTCACCACACTATTCGAGTCGGATCCTATGCAAAAACTAACTATTTAAAAGTCCGATAAAATCTGAGAAAGATCGCTATCTACCTGCAAGCCGGGTGAACCGGTTGAATAAGTTAATCTAAGATAATAAACATGTTTGATTTTAAAACTTTTTAGTACAATAAGAGGGTTAAATTTGTGATGAAAATATAGGATATTATACTTGAAACCCTTATAGTTATTATTAGAGCTTTTTCAATTTGTTTTTTTCGGCAAAAATCATCTCTTCCTACTCACAAACTTCTAGTTTATGTAGTTCATCTCATGTAACCTTGTTTTTTCCCTCCAATCTTATTTGTTTTAGTCACCAACTTAACATTGATTTATCTTAGTTTTATTTATTTCATTTATCTCAGTTTTTTCATTTTGTTTCGATCAATGTTGCTCTCTAGCTATTATATTGGCTCTAATTAAGTTAATACTTTCTTTTAGAATCTCTAAATTTATATTTCGTTAATCATTTACCTCATAATTAGAAAAATGCAAATGGTATATTGTTAGAAAAATACATTTGATAATTAAAAATATTTTAATGGATATATATATATATATATATATAAAAACCTTATTAATTTTTTGATCCACTGCGGTTGACCCATGATCCAGTAATCCGGAAGGCAGTCTGGTTCATTGTTTGGGTTGGATTTTAAAACATGGTATTAATTCCAATTATGGGTCGTTCGAAATCCGGGAGTGATTAGTCTTTTGGGGAGAAATTTTGAATTTAATGATACTTTGACAAGAAATTTTGGAATTTTTGAAGGAATTGTCACGAATATACGGTCAACCACCAATTTCACTGATGAGATGTGGTAAAATAATTAAAATATTATTGTATTCTATTATCTGTGACAAATTGTTGAGAATTCTCGATGGTTTTAACACATATTTAGGAAGGTTTATTGGTTACATGATTTTTAAAGAGTTTAAAATCTTAAAAATTTTAAAATCTTAAAAAGTTTAAAATTTTAAAAAGTTTACTGTTATTCAATCTTAAATTTTCAAAATTCTATTAAAGTCATGTGTTTTTGGTTTTGGTATTTTAAAAATCTGTAGACAATCATTAAAAGTTATGTGTTACTAGATTGAATATTCTTAAAAATCAATGAAAGTCATGTGTTATTCAAATAAAATGATTTCAAATGACTTTATAAGTTTGTTAGAGTTTAGTATTATTGGCTTGTAAATTTAAACATTTTTTTTTGTCAACATTAGACCACAACTGATCGGTCCATTAGCCAAATTCTTGCATAATGCAGCTGGCGGAACTCGATCCTTGGATGTGCAAGTGTGCATGCCTCTTGTAAACTTACCACATGCCACTAGGCTAAAGACCACTTGCGAAATTTTTTTGTTCATAAAAAGAATCTTCAAAATATTAGGTCTTACCATGAAATTTTCAAAATCACTAGAAAAAATCAGAAGAAAAAGAACACGTTCAAAGAAAACAAAGAAAAAAGACAAACAAAGGTCCCAAAAAAAAAAAAGCATTGCTCCAACAGAAAGGACTTTCGTATAATATTGATGATACTCATCTGATCACTTTTATGTCTCTTGAATAACCATTACCTAGGCCTCTGATTCATTTGCTTTGCTATGAAAACAAAGCGAAATCACATACACATTTCGATATATTATAATACAAACCTGGAAAGAAACAAAGATTACAAATACATGATTCACTACGAAAACAGAGTGCCCACTGCCCACAACATGAGTTACATAAATTTTGAACAAGGTTTCACCTTTCAAAGTAGAAGAGCATCAGACCAAACATTTATAAAATTCAATATAAATAATTTTAAATAGATATGTAGACTTCGTCAATTTGAACAAAACCAACAAAAAAATCACAAGCAAAAATCAGACGTATAACAAAAAGAATAATGCAACAAAGAAGAAGTTATATGTTCCACGTACCTATATTATAATGTAAAAAATAAGAAAGTGATAAGAACCAAAAGACTTGCAAGGATTTTAAGCATAATATTGTGAAGAAGTTATACATATCTAATTTTGAACTTCTCGTTAACACTGAGAGGTGGAAAAGCATAAGAGAAACAATCGTGTATATAAAGAAGAACAAGTATTGTTTACAAAATAAAAAGGTAACCCATTATCAAAGAATCAGTAAAAATCATATAAAGTTTACAAAACTATATTTTCAAGGATTAAGAGAATCAGTAAAAATCTGTAAAAGTCTTTGATAAGATATTATAGTAATCATTAAAAGTTATGAGATTCTAGAATTGTCAAAATCATTATAAGTCAAGATAAATCTTAGTTGAATAAGAGCTCCTTAATCTATTTATCAATGACTAATATTTTTCGGTCATAAAATTTTGACGGAACTGCTGCCAGTCGAAAATTAGGTTATTTTTTTCCTCTTTTTATAACTTGACTCATTTATTATAAAAGGCAAGGTAACCATGAATTTTGCATTGAGTTTACAAACGACTGATTCCTATAAAGCCCTCTAACATTACGAGCTATGAAATAGTTGATAGATTTGAGAATCAAAGAAAATGAGAAAAAACTAAAGAGACTTTAGAGCTTTGAGAAAGTTTCAATTTAGGGTATCAGAACCACATTATTAAAATTTTCTTGCAGTAATTATTGTGATAATAATTAACTGATTTAGAACATTTACTTATTTTCCGTTTTCAAGTTAAGTGTTTGAATCTTCACCGAGAGGAAATTAAGATTAGGATCATAGTCAAATAGGAAATATATACATGATTATCTTTTTTAGGAAAACATACTATAAAGAATGATGAACTTTCAATTTAAAACTAATGGATAATGAATAAATGATCCATAAATTTTTCATATTATTCAAAAAATATTTATCTTTTCAATGTGAGATATTCTAATAGATACTCTCGACAAATTGGTTGGAAAACAACACAATCTCAGATATAT
This sequence comes from Lepidium africanum, assembly GCA_900406405.1. Classification (NCBI taxonomy): domain Eukaryota; kingdom Viridiplantae; phylum Streptophyta; class Magnoliopsida; order Brassicales; family Brassicaceae; genus Lepidium; species Lepidium africanum. Next base: position 12,982 of record OVAX01003687.1, on the reverse strand, counting down.
CATAACTAGACATATCACTTATAACAAACTATATAGGTGATAAACTATTTTTGCGAGAAAGTGTATGTAGACCATTGTAACTTTATATCGTACTAGTAAAGCATGCGTTTCTAATTCAAAATCAGTTGGCAATGAGTATAATGACGTACTAACCTTTTCATATTACTCAATATATATATATATATATATTTTTCAAATATATCGGATATTCTAATGATTAGATTGGTCTCGACATTATATCCATGTTCATAAATGAATAATTATCTAGACAAACACTTCTTTACACTACTTTGTATTTAACTCATGGTATGCTTTTCACACAATTCCCATGGTGCGTAGTGTCAATACCGGACCGGCAAATCCTTGATCCACATATTAATTCGGTGTTGAGTGTAACTGTAGAATACATGTATTTAAGAACCTATTAGGATGATGGTTCAATTCCATTGTTCTGGTTTTGTCTTTCAGTTTAGGATTGGTTATTGTATTTTCTAAACCAACTTTATAAGTCAGTTTCTTTGTTATTATAAAAGAAGAAACTCTCTGTAATTGTGATTAACAGAATTCATTCTCTTAATAAAAATTTTGTTTCTCTCATTGATCTGTAAATTCTAAGATGGTATCAGAGCGATGAATCAAAAATTCATCAATTGAAATCCTATTCTTCTTCAATATTTATGCTTCTCTCATTGAAAATTATCGGATTATCTCTCTGATTTCTCTTCCTTTCTTTTTGATTATCGGTTTTGTCTTTCAAGAATCATCTTGTTTTCTTCAAAATTCTGGTTGTTTCGCCGAGCAAAGTCTTCAATTTGGTTATTTCACCAAGTTTTATCTTCCTCTTCCTTCGCTCAATGGTGACAATCAGACGAAATCCTCCAAGAAACAGCAAAGGAATCTCAGTTGTGAAAGCGAGCTCATTTGTTAAAAAGAAATCACGATATGTGAAATCTTTGACCTCAGAACAAGGAGTTGATGAAACTCAGAAAAATCTGAACCAAGATTAACTCACCATTGATGGAGCTCATAATTCACCATACTTTCTTACTTCAGGAGACAATCCAGGAATGAATCTCATCGATGGGGTATTGAAAGGTTCAAACTACAACATTTGGATATTGGCTATTACAACTGCTTTAGAGGCCAAGAATAAACTATCCTTTGCTGATGGTTCGTTGCCAAGGCCATTTAATTCTCACCCTCATTTCAAGATATGGTGTAGATGTAACAACATGGTAAAATCCTGGTTGTTGAATTCAGTATCAAAGGAAATTTATAGCAACATCTTAAGGTTCAATGATGCCTCAGAAATATGGAAAGATCTCCTTTTGCGTTTTCACATCATAAATCTTCCGAGGTCTTATCAGATAACTCAACATATTTGGAATCTTCAACATGGATCTTTATCTTTATCTGCTTATTACACCAAGTTTAAAACATTATGGGATGATTTGGATGGAGCTGAGTGTATTAAGACTTGTAACTTCTGTCAGTGTTGCAAAGCAGTGAATACAAGATCAGAACATTCAAAGATTATAAAGTTTCTTACAAGATTGAATGAGTCTTATGGTAATATCAAAGGGCAGAATAATAATGAAGAAGATTGTACTTGATTTGGTCGAAGTTTACAATCTCTTAGACCAGGACTCTAGCCAAAGAAGCTTTAATCCCATTCAAACAGCTTCAACATTTCAAGTCAGTACCTCAGAACCTTCTCAGTTAGCCTCAGTCAATGCGAGCTACACAAATGAGAAGAATCAGAGGCCTATATGCTCTCATTGTGGATACACAGGACATACCATTGAAAAATGTTACAAAATACATGGGTATCCTCCTGGCTTCAAACATAAGATGAAACAGAGTTCTGAAAATCCGAAACATACTGGTTCAAAACCAACTGTAGCACAAATCACTTATCCTGCCACAGAGAATGGAGAAAACATAGTTACAGGAATGTTAAAAACTCTCTCCAAGGATCAAATAGAAGGAGTTATATCTTACTTCAATAGTCAGCTGAAAATGCATGCCACCATGGAAGACATTGCTTCTACTTCAACTGGTACAATCACAACTGCGTCTGGTATGGCTTTCTCTTCTTCTAGTCTACATTTTATTGGAGTTTTAAGAGTTATAGGCAATGTTCTCTCTTCACAATCTTGGATAATAGATAGTGGAGCAACTCATCACGTGTCAAGAGATAGGTCATTGTTTGAAACATTAACAGATTTAGTAGATAAATCTATTAGTTTACCAACGGGTATAAAAGTACAAATTGCATGTGTTGGAACTATTCGTTTTAAATGATTATTTGGTCTTGAACAATGTCCTATTTATTCCAAATTTTCATTTAAATCTCCTTAGTGTGAGTCAGTTGACTAAGGATGTGGATTGCAGATTAGTTTTTGACAATGAGACTTGTATGATTCAGGATCCTATCAGGGGATTGATGATTGGTCAAGCTGAGCAAGTGAGGAATCTGTACATATTGGATAAAGCATCGATTTGCAGTCAGAGTTTGAGTCAGTTTTCAGTGTCTGTAAATGCTGTTTTTGATAGTAGTCTATGACACAATAAGCTTGGTCATCCTTCAGAGTCTAGAGTAAAGATGATTTCCAAAATAATGGGTCTGAAATGAGTTAGTAAAGAGTCTGTAACATGCATAATTTTTCCTCTTGCAAAATAGAAGAAACTTCCTTATATTTTAGAGAAAAATATATGTGTCATAAAGCTTTTGATTTGCTACATATTGATGTGTGGGGTCCCTTTTCAGTTGCTACAAACAAAGGATACAGATATTTCTTGACCATTGTTGATGATCATACAAGAGTACCCTGGATTTATCTTTTAAAGGCCAAAAGTGATGTTCTTAAAGTATTTCCAGATTGCATAACCATGATAGAAAATCAATACAAGACAACTATCAAGGCAGTAAGAGTAGACAATGCTCCAGAATTGAAATTCGAGGACTTGTATAGACGAAAAGGGATTAAGGCTTATCATTCATGTCCAGAAATTCCAGAGCAAAATTCTATGGTTGTGAGAAAACACCAACATATACTCAACGTAGCAAGAGCATTGATGCTTCAAGCTTATATTCCTCTTGAGTATTGGGGAGAATGTGTTTTGACTTCAGTCTTCTTAATGAACAGAATCCCAAGTCCCATTTTGAAAAACAAGTCTCCTTATCAAATGCTTTATTCTAAGCCTCCACATTACACGAGTCTGAAGGTCTTCGGCTATCTCTATTTTAGTTTGACATCTTCAAAGAATAGACACAAATTCTAGCCTAGATATCGACCATGTGTATTCTTGGGATACCTTGCAGGTTATAAAAGATATAAGCTTTTATATTTAGAGACAAATGCAATAGTCATCTCACGGAATGTTGTATTTCACGAAGACATATTTCCTTTTCAAAAACCAGAAGTCTCAGTAGATGATTTCTTTGGTTTGTTCAAACAAAGAGAAGAAAGCGCAAATAATTCACATGTTGCTATAGATGATACAGGTTCAGTTCCTAAAAAATAGAATGATGATATTGAACAAATTCCAACACAGAAAGAAAACACTTGAAAGAGCAAAGGAAAACACAACAGCAAAAGACCTTAACATTTGCAGGATTTTTACTGCAACCAAACTCAGACTAATATCCCTTATCCTCTTGCCTCTTACATGTCTTATGAAGCATTATCTAAAGTGTATAATGCTTATATCTGTGCAGTAAATCTTCACGCAAAACCAACCTCTTTCCATCAAGCAAAACATTTTGATGAATGGATTGAAGCGATGAATGAAGAGTTAATAGCACTGGAAAACTCGAAAACATGGAGTATATGCTCACTTCCTGAAGGTAAGAAACCAATAGGATGTAAGTGGGTGTATAAAACAAAACTAAATCCAGATGGCACCTTAGAAAGATATAAATCTAGGTTGGTAGCAAAAGGATTTACCTAGCAAGAAGGTATAGATTTTGTGGATACTTTCTCTCCAATTGCTAAAATGACAACTGTAAAGACCTTATTAGCAGTTGCAGCAGCAAAAAGATGGCGTTTAACACAACTTGATGTGTCGAATGCATTCTTAAATGGCGAATTACATTAAGAGATTTACATGAATTTACAACCTGGTTACACTGCAAAACCAGGAACTTTTTTACCTCCTAATCCGGTCTGCAAGCTTCATAAATCAATATATGGTTTGAAGCATGCCTCTAGACAATGGTTTCTTTAGTTTAGTGAGACTCTCACTACTTTGAATTTCAAGAAATCTCATAGTGATCATACTCTTTTGTAAGAAATGTCTCAGGGAAATATGTTGCTGTCCTTGTTTATGTTGATGATATTATCATAGCTTCAAATGATGATGATACAGTGGAAGCTCTAACACGTGCCTTGCAAAGCACCCTCAAGCTTCGTAATTTTGGAGACTTGAGATACTTCCTGGGTTTGGAGATTGCTAGATCAAACAAAGGTATTATAGTATGTCAACAAAGATACACTCTGCAACTTCTTGAAGATGCAGGTTTGTTAGCTTCAAAACCATCAAGTATACCAATGGAACCAAGCATTAAGCTTAGTCTGGATAGCAAAGAAGAATTATTGGAAGATCCTGCACAGTATCATCGTTTAGTTGGGAACATGATGTATCTTACAATCACAATACCAGACATAACCTTTGCTGTGACTAAACTCTGTCAGTTTACTTCAACTCCTAAAGCTTCTCACCTCAAAGCAGCTCATAAAATATTGCGCTATCTTAAAGGAAGTATATGTTTGGGTCTGTTTTATTCAGCAGACAATTATCTTACTCTCACAGATGCTGATTGGGGATCATGTCTAGACACACATCGATCTACCTCAGGATATTGCATGTTCTTAGGTACTTCTCTCATTTCCTGGAAATCAAAGAAGCAACAAACTGTATCTCTTTCTTCTGCAGAATCAGAGTATAGGGCGATGAGAGTTGGAGTTAAAGAAGTCACCTGGTTATTTCATTTACTTGCAGAACTGCATGTACCACAAACCAAATCTGTTGCATTCTTCTGTGACTCAACAGCAGCTATTCACATTGCAAATAATCAAGTGTTTCATGAGTGAACGAAACACCTTAAAATGGACTGCCATGAAGTACGAGAAACAGTAGAAAATGGATTGATAAAAACTCTCCATGTTATAACAGAATATCAACTTGCAGATGTTTTGACAAAACCTCTCTTTCCTGGTCAGTTTTATTCTTTGATCAATAAGATGGCATTGTTGTCCATATACATGTCATCTTAAGGGGGGATATTAGGATGATGGTTCAATTCAATTGTTCCGGTCTTGTCTTTCAGTTTATGATTGGTTGTTGTATTTTCTAAACCAACTTTATAAGTCTGTTTCTTCGTTATTATAAAAGAAGAAACTCTATGTAATTGTGATTAACAGAATTCATTCTCTTAATGAAAATTTCTTTTCTCTCATCGATCTGTAATTCTAAGAGAACTGAATAATTCCAGTGAAAACCGATGACCCAACTAACAATCATACCGTCGAGTTCTGGCTTGTCTCAGAACTGTCGAACGCTATAGTTAGATTAGAAAGAGTTTTTTTTATTATTTTTTTGGGTTTTAAGATTAGAAAGAGTTGCTTAGTTAGGTTACGTGCTTACGTGGTTCTAATTAAGACAAGTAAAGGAAGCTTACGTTTACGAGTTAGGACCACTAAAAAATGTAGTACAATTCAGTCCACAAATGTCCAAAATTTAGTAGCAGCTTTGGTTGAAAAATGTTAAAAACCAAAACCCAACATTTTTGGCATGGGTAGGGCTTAATACAACCACATGGGCCGGCCTTTGGTTACACACGAGTAAAATTGTATTCCTTTTTCTTTAAATTTTATTAAACTAGGATAAATGGATTAAAAAAAATGGTTGGAAGATAAACCAAAATGATAGAATAAGTTAAAAGGGGAAAAAAATAGAAAAAATGTTGAAAAAGGGACAGAGGTTGTGTTAAAGGCAATCGCGTATGATTAAAGTGAAGTGAATGGATTAATGTTCAATCTGTGACACTAAGTCAAAAGTAAACTCCAAAGCCAAAGGTTTCAAACATTGTTAAAGCAAAGTTATGTCCACCAGAATTTGCACATTTCAGGTCCACCATGTTCTCATCACCATACGCCAAAATCTTATTTGATTTTTTTGAATGTTATACATAATTATAATACTCTTATAATAAATGAATAAGAAGAAAAGACTGAGCAACTTTGAAATATAACAAAAAAAACAAGACATATATAAAAGCAATTTTTTTGTCAACACTATAAAAGCATTTTATATTATAAAACAAAACTAAAATAATAGCATTTTACGAAAATTCTGAAAGAAAAGTCGAAACACTTTAGAAAATGACAAGTTTTGCCCTCTATAGATTAAATATGTGATATATACATATATATATATAATATCGTAATTAATAAGTTAATTAATACTCCTTCTGTTTTATTTTAAATGATGTTTTAGGGAAAATTTTTGGTTTCAATTTATTTGATATTTTCAACTTTCAATGTAAAATTAATTGCATTTTTATGTATTTTGATTATTTATATTATGCAGATTGATTTCTAATTGGTTGAAAGATTATTAAATACATTAGAAAACAATATTTTTTTGTTGGAAAAATCAAAAATTAAATGATTCTTTAATTTTTGTGTAAAATCCTTAAATATCATCTATTCTGAAACAGAGAGATCTATTTTGAAACAGAGGGAGTAAATCAATAATTTTTTTTGAAAATGTCTGAGAATTTTTGTAGTAATTCACATTAATTCAGTTTTCTAGAAAAAGAGAAAGTGGCATGGCATTGCTTTGTTGTCTTTTTTTCTTTCTTATAAATGAATACGTTCAAACTTATAATCATAAATATGTTAAAGTAAAAAATACTCATTAAGAAGATGAGAAATAATGATGGACTATTGGAATGAAAATATTATTGCAAAGTCCAGTTATATGTGGTCCAACGCCACTATAGCATTACATATAAATAAATTGGTAATAATTAATTCGATTAGTTGCAATTTTCATTTTGCATGAACGTTGTTAATTAAAGTTAATTTGTAGATTATTGGGAATGAACTGGAAAGTGTAATAAAGTTGAAGCGCATGGGTAGAAAGATGATTGTTTAGGCTAATTAAATGTATTATTTTAATATGGTAATTGATCGGATCCCCAGATATTCTCATAATCACTCCCTCTTATTACGTTGAAACTTGAAACAAAGTGTTTAGCCTAATTTAGCTTTTTAGAATCTAGAGGACAAGAGCCTAATTAAAACTAACGAACTTATTAAGGTTTGAATATGCGATTACCAAAACTATTAGTATGACCGTGAGTCTACAATTTAGAGGCTTGGTCTCGTTTTAATATTGCCAATGTTGATTCATATTGAAACATATGAGATTAGATGGAGCGGTCAACATCTTATGGTTATTGAGATATTGAATCCATTGGTTACCTTGTCAAAGAAATACTTAACAATTTTGGTGAGTGGTTATAAATCATCTATTTGTCGCATGGTCGTCTCAGTATATCATTTAACTCCATTCAACCATATTTTTGAATGACTTGTTCTATAAGTTCTAAGGAAATAGGAGCTTAATCCAAGTAAATATAGCTATTTTTTTCTATAATTTGTGTGATTTCAACAATAAAATGCGTATTCTATTAATTAATATTAAAATTTTGATATACATTGACACCACAAACCAACAGCAAACCACGGAAGTATTTTGATATACATTGACAACAACAAAACCTTTAGCACATAAAATTAGTGACGTACAGCATAATCGGACTCTGAGGCAAAGGTTATGGTGTGAGCAAGAAACAAACAATTAGGGTAAAACAAATAGTGTTGTACTGAACCAAATGTACAGAGAAAGAAAAGATAAGTAGTAAGAGATTGAAGGCGTGTTTGAACAGAGAAGCGATTTAGTGAATGAATGGGACCCAAACAACACACACTAAAACCCCATAAATATCAAAACAATTCACTCTCTCTCTTTTTTTTTATTTTATTTATCTCCTCTTTCACACGTTACCTCTTTCTCTCACGCTCCTCCCCTAAAGCACGTGACTCTCACGCTCCGTCCTTAAGAAATCTTTCCAATTTTCCTTTCTTTACTTAAATCAATTTAATATTCACCTAAACATTATTCATCCTGATTTCTTTTTTTTTTTTTACTTTCAAATCCCTTAAAACATTTTTGTCTTATGGATACTACTATACTAGTATTTTAATCTTTTTATATTTTTGAAGAATTTGGAATTTGTGGATTGCTTTATCAGATGATTTTTATTTTTTGGGTGTGTAAAAAGCCGCGTTATCTGTTCAAAATTCAGAAATCAGAGTCACGCCTATTATTTATCTCTCTCTCTCGTCACTCTCACTCTTCCCTCTTCTGATTTCCCTTCTTATTTACATCCCTCGTCATTGTCTATCCTCTCTTCTCTTTCTTTCAAAGAAGAAGCTCAGCTCTTACTCGAACCAACAACAATGGACGCTTCATTGTCTCCAAACCCATTCGATCACCAAAAATCCCAAGACACCGAACCAAAGAAAAGCTTCATTACCTCTCTCATTACCCTCCGTTCAAACCATTTCAAAGAAGACACTTACTTCGTCTCAGAACTCAAACCCACCGAACAGAAATCACTTCAGGAACTCAAAGACAAACTCTCAGCTTCATCCTCCAAATCCTCTTCAATGTGGGGAGTTCCACTTCTCGGTGGAGACGACAAAGCTGATGTCATCCTCCTCAAATTCCTCAGAGCTAGAGATTTCAAAGTGGGTGACTCCTTGAGGATGTTACACAAGTGTTTGGAGTGGAGAGAAGAGTTTAAGGCTGATAAATTGACTGAAGAAGATCTGGGTTTCAAAGATTTAGAAGGTAAAGTTGCTTACATGAGAGGTTATGACAAAGAAGGACATCCTGTGTGTTACAATGCGTACGGTGTATTTAAGGAACGAGAAATGTACGAAAGAGTGTTTGGTGATGAAGAGAAGCTTAACAAGTTTCTGAGATGGAGAGTTCAGGTTTTGGAGAGAGGTGTTAAGATGCTTCATTTTAAGCCTGGTGGTGTTAACTCCATTATCCAAGTTACAGATCTTAAGGATATGCCTAAGAGAGAGCTTCGAGTTGCTTCTAATCAGATTCTCTCTCTTTTTCAAGATAATTATCCTGAGATGGTTGCTACTAAGGTAAACTTTTTCTCTTTTATGTTTCTTTTGGAGACAAAGAAATTGAAATTTCGATGTTATGTTTCTGTACTTGTTGTCTGAAAAACTGAAACTCTCGAAATTGTTACGGTTTTTTTCATGTGCTTTTGCTCTGTTTTGCGTGTTGGGTTGCTTGCTATACATTTACAATTTATCAGAATCGAATCTCATTCATGAGAAATCTGAAATGTGTTAAATGCTCAATTGGGAATCTAAATCTTGTTCAATAAATCTGTTCCTTAAGTTTTTTGATCTTAACATGATTTTCTATAAATGCTTAATTGGGAATAATGTTCTAGTCCGGTTCAAAATTTTCAAAAAAAATGATGGAAGAAATTTGAATGTTTTAATGTTTTTTTTTTTTGTTGTCAATTGCTTTTAGATGTTTCTAAGTGGCATTATTATCTGTTTTGTCCATTTAGATTCTCTTTTTTGTCTTACCTTTTCGTAAGATTTACTTCCTAGCTTTGTCTTCTACTCCTACAGTGTAATTGAAGCATTCTTTATGTCGCCGTACATTGGAACTTACTCTCCATTCTAGATTACTATAAAATATTTAACATAAACATTGCATAATCTCTAAACAAAGCATTTCTCATATTGAAATTTGAGACAATCACAATAGTTTAATATCTACCAGGTACATTACAATACAGGGTACATTACTCAATAGTCAATATACTACTATTAAACTCTTCAAGTTTGATGAATATATATATTTTCTAATATTGCAGATATTCATCAACGTGCCTTGGTACTTCAGTGTAATCTACTCAATGTTTAGCCCTTTCCTAACTCACCGAACAAAGAGCAAATTTGTGATGTCTAAAGAAGGAAATGCAGCTGAAACACTCTACAAGTACTATCTAAATACTCTTCTCATTCTGTTTTTCTGTTTGCACCTTCCTATTCAATCTAACAATTGCTGTTATTTCAGGTATATACGACCTGAAGATATTCCGGTGCAATACGGTGGTCTTAGCCGTCCTACGGATTCACAAAACGGACCACCAAAACCGGCGTCTGAATTCTCCATCAAAGGTGGTGAGAAAGTTAACATTCAGATTGAAGGCATTGAGGTAATATATATTAGTTAAGCATTTTTCAAATGGCCAATGTTTGGAGACTTTAGTTGCTGTATTCTGAATTGAGGGTTATATATATCATTTCAGGGTGGAGCAACTATAACATGGGATATAGTAGTTGGAGGATGGGATTTAGAGTACAGTGCAGAGTTTGTTCCAAACGCTGAAGAGAGTTATGCAATTGTTGTTGAGAAACCGAGGAAGATGAATGTTTCAGATGAAGCTGTTTGCAACTCTTTTACGACAGTAGAAGCTGGTAAACTCATTCTGTCTGTTGACAATACTATGTCTCGCAAGAAGAAAGTCGCTGCTTACCGTTACACTGTCCGCAAATCTTCAACAGCTGTCTAAAATAAGTATTTCGGAAGATGAGTTTCTTTTTTACGTACTAGTACCTTTTTTGGGTGTTTTCTTTCATGGGTTTTGAGTACTAGGTTTGTTTGCTCAACGGTCGTGTTGAATCAGATATCGAACAAAATTGTGACGAGATATGTATAAAAACAATGATTGTATGACATTTGATGTTTGGCTTAATGTTTTAACTATAGATTGAAATGTAGTAATCCAAGATCATATGTTTGTCTGCAACAGTAAGCTTAGTTACTCAGTGTACTTACTAGTATGGTTTTGTACCAGTGCTACCTTGTTGAGAACAACCTAAGTTTGTCTTTGCTGCATTATCGGCGACGGGTTTTGAGATTCGTATCAGAATCTGAACTTAACAATGGAATTTTCAAGAAAAGTCTGAGTCTTTAACGGCCAAATAGGCACCCAAACATGAGGAAGAATCAATCATTGCATTCCATATTACCAATCATTGCATAAACTTGAAGAATCAAACTTTCCGATTGATTCCTGGAAAAAAGTACGTACACCTTAATCTCTCAAACGAGCTGTTCCGTTTTCAGCAGCAAACCTTCGGCAAGACCGAGTAAGAGAGAGTTAGAGAAAGATGAACAACAATCCGAACTAATCAAATAACAGTGTGACCACTAATACAAGCTACGGCCCGTCCCGGCCCGGCCCAAAACCGCGTATCTTTAGTCAGGTGCAGCTTGGCCCATTTTTGGACTTTAGTATAAATTATTTTGTTAAGTCAGGCTGACAGATCCTAGAAGCTGAATTCCGGATTTTGTGCGGTTTAAAAAAGGAGTGTGCATGTTCGGTTTTAAGGTACTTTATTTGCAAACGACAGTATCATCTACGTTGTGGATGCGGTGTTATAAAACTTTCAGGTACGATATAGTCTTATATAGAGTTTAAAATTGTAATCATCATTGATCATCAAGTGGTGTAGCACATGCTAGGAAGATTGTAATAGCTTATATTCCGGTTATTATATTCCAAGAATTTGAATGCGAGTAAGTTTTTAGATGCATTGATATGTTTATCTAAAGTATTGATACACAATGTTTCCATTAACAAAATGTGTATACACGTCAATCTAGCATTTAAAGATCGAATACACAATAAAAATCTAAAATCAACACTTTAAGTCATAAAAATTCAATCTAAATTAAATTAAGAAGTAGGATTTGATTTTAAATTTATCTCTAAACTAGACTCTAACAAGAACCAACCAAATTACTAAACTAAGCAATGTTTACCACGTTTTAGAAACTAAAAGAACCAAACCGAATCGAATCGAAGAACCGAATGCTCAGTGCTACAATGGACCAACGCAAGAACAAACTACAATTAAAACTTGAACTAAGAAAGGCAAATCAAACACTAAGATGATGAAATGAAAAACTAACAATTCAAAGCAATGAGTCAAGAGTTAGGTAATTGGTCCAAGAGGATGACAACCAATCAATGATGCAGAAGCAAACAATAAGTACAATCTTAAGACACAATTCACTACTCAAGATCAACCCACTCTCATGAAATAGATCATTTTACTAACTATTCAATCAAACTAAACTTTCATTGCCAATCAAACAATCAATAAATATTATATAACAAGTTCATTGAGTCCACTAATTATCCTAACATCAACTCTTATTGACTAGGGAAGAAAAAAGCATAAAAGGTCCATTCAAACATTTCATCAAATACCTCTCGGGCAATGGAAAGTCATATGATCTTGACTTAATTGATCAAGTCAAATCTAGCATTAAGAACAACCTAAATAAAGTAAAATCAAAGATTAACAACCTAAACGTTATCAATCAATCATCAAACCCCGTGATCTACCAAGCCCATACACTACTAGAAAACAACTCAACTTTGACCATGATTATAATCATAAATTGGTAAAAAACAGTTGTTTTGATTAATTTTTGACCAATAGAAATTTCCAACCAACGATTTTTGACAGTTCAATTTTGATCAAAAATTAATTAAAACAACTATTTTGACCAATTTATGATTATAATCATGGTCAAAGTTGAGTTGTTTTCTAGTAGTGTATATATTATCGTCAAAAAGTGGTCAAAATATTTTGATAATATATCGATTGCTCAAAATATTTTGATGATTTAGTGACCAAATATTTAATTCGTCAAGAATTGATAGATTTTTGGTCATAATTATGTTCACTAAAATTTTGGTCAAAATTTTTTGGTCAGAATGTAGTGCTAAGAGCAACATTATTGGTAAGCTCTTATTAAGAGCTCTAAGTATTATAAAATGATTAAC
>OVAX01003685.1:0-17882 GCA_900406405.1 Lepidium africanum | reverse complement strand
GACGGAAGATAAAACCGTCGGAAATTCCGTCGGTTTTAACCTCTTTTTCTTGTAGTGTTAAACTTAAGCGCCTTTGTTTCACTTTGATCTTACTTTGACAATAATTTATCTCCAAAAATTGTTTAGCAGCATCTAAGATCTGTCCATGTATAAGAGATATATATTTGGCGAAGAATAAATGTTAATTAGTTCGGAATATCAAATTCAGTATAAGAAATTAGATGATGATCAATGCGCGTACGGACAAATAATTAATCAAATATTTCAAATGACAACTAGTATATAATATATAAAATAGAAAAAATTGACTAATATAACCTACTTTATTTTACATATTACTAAGATAACCTTTTTTTTTAAATTACTTAGATAACCTATTTTTTCAAATATACCCATTTTGCCATTCAGTACAAAAAATCCATAATAGTTAGATCACATTGAATTTTCTTCTTTTTCTCCGTTTCAGTTTCAATTTATCCAAAAGCAAAAATTCTCTATTCTAGTTTCACGACTAGGTTAGATTATAATTGAAGGTGTTTGAGGAATCTGCTCCATCTTCATGTTAATTTTCATTGAATTTTAGTGATCTTTAAATAGAAACTGGGTTTTTTCATTTATTTCTGATTCCCAACATTAGAAAACATGTCCTGATCCTAATTTTCCCTTTTTTTCGCGAAACGACTTCGATCGATCGATCTGCCTACGACCGATTGATCTCAATTACTGTTCTTTGATAGGCAACAGACCGATCGATCTACGTATGGATCGATCAGTCTTGTTTTTTCTTTTTTTTTCTTTTTTGATCTTTGTAGACCGATCAATCTACATATGGATCAATCGATCTCTACTTTTGATGACTTTTTTTATTTATTTTGTTCATTTGATCGGTCTACAGGTCGAGTAATCGATCATAGATTATTTTTTTCTTGCAGGATGACGACTCAGAAGAGCAATGAGTTAGGATTACCGATACAACTTTTTACCGTTGGGACTGAGCCGAAATTCAAAAAAAGTATTAATTATCATTACAAGCCTGAGTGGTTAGAAGAAGTTAGTTATGCTGTTGGTGAATAAGTGTGGAACAAAGTAAGAGATTCTGCGTTGGGGCTATTGTAAACTTCACTGACAATAAGTTCACATGGTCTTCAAAGGTTGTGGAGTATATTCTTCAGAAACAGCTTATGTGTAGGAAAAAACATGAGATATGGTGCTTGTATAGTAATACACCTGCTCGATTTTCCCTATTGGAGTTTGAAGCCATAACGACTCTGAATTGTTCACCTTTTCCAGATGATAATGAGTTGGATGTAAGTACTACTACAGAACATGACTTGTTTTGGGAAAAGTTAAAATTGAAAGGAAGAAGTCTATGCAAGAAGGATTTGAAAGTTGTGTGTGGAGAAATAGCTTCTTGGTCTACTGAGGAGAAACTCGGTTCGTGTATTTGTCTATTGCATTAGTTATTTTGGGTTACGATGATAAGGTGCATCTTAGCCATTCATTAGCGAATATGGTTTTTGATTTGGGTAGATTTGAAAAGTATCCCGGGGGAAGACTTGCTTTCAAGGAATTGATAGATTCAGTAAAAGGTGTAGACTACACAGCAGCTTCATGCATTATTCATGGGTTCATACAAACACTCCAAATATAGGCGTATTGTGTTGTACCTAATCTTGGTGCGAAAACTGGTAGGCTATCTCACGCTGATTGTCCTCTGCTCCTAAAATACAGAGGTACAAAAGGAAAAAAGACTGTTGACATCCACACAATTGTACTACAAAATGAGGTTTTTTTTTGTCAATTTTTTTATTTTGCTAATTATTAAATACAATTTTTTTTTTTTTGTGAAATGTAGAGCAATGTAACTCCTCTAATGAGCGATTTGCCACATCCTATTTGGGAAAAAGAATGTACTGACAAAGAAATTGATGTTCTTCTTGAGGCCATTATGAAAGAAGGTGGTTTGGGTTTAGTAATTTGGGGTGATGTGAGATTGAACAACGCAGTAGACGACGTACCCGATGATAGTCATAATGGAATTGAAGAAGAGGTCATTGTCAACGAATCAAGTAAACAGAAAAAACAAGGGCAACAAACATGGGTGGAAAAAAGGAAATCTGATGGTTATGGATTTAGTTTTTTGAATGAGACAGTTGAGGATTTACAAGATAAAAATAATGCACTTGAGGCTGAATTAGACGATATGAGGAAGAAGATGAAACTCTTTGAAGATTTGCAGACAAGAATTGATTTTCTTGAGGAAGAAGTGAAGAAAAAAGATTACGAAGCAATGCTTCTAGGAATTGATTTTCTTGAGAAATAAGTAAAGAAGAAGGATTATAAAGTGTTGTTCCTAAGGATTGAAATGCTAGAGAAAGAGGTGTTGAGAGGGTAGTCGAAGACTTCAGAGGTAGGTCGCAATATCTTTGAAGTTTAAATATCAGATATTATTTTGTATTATTAATAGTTTTTATTTGGACCAATACACAGCATTTTGAAATTCCTTCACTGAGAGATGAAGATTTAGGTGATGTGCTGACATCCGAATTTCTGGCAGATTTACGTGAAGTGAAAACTGCTTATCAGAAATTGATATCATCAGATGATGAAAGCACGGCAGAGAGAAGCTACCCAACTCAAAAAAGCTATGAAGATTTGTCCCAAAAATCTTCCTCCGTGAAGATATTTGAGCCCAATTCCATACTACCGAGGAAAATTAGTGAGAAATCAATAGATATAAATGCAATAAAAGAGATGTTTAAAGACGATAACATCAGAGGGAAGAGCACAAGAGTGATAAAACATGGACCTTCATTAGTAACACCATATAAGGTGTATGACCCTGCTATCAGTATCACAAAAAAACGTCCGAAGACCACTACGAGGGTTCAATATGATCAATTTACACCGGTGCATTCTCCGAAAATTAAGGTCTTGAATGATTGGCTTGTGTTAAAGCTATAAGTACTAAGACCCTTATCTTAAAACAGCATTTAATTATACTTGCTATTAACTTTTACTTTTAACTTTCAGAGAATATCCAACAGGATCTGGATACAGTCGCGAAGAGTTTTTTTATTTACTACAGAAACCATAAGGGTGGCTAATTTCGCTGGTAAGTTTTTGTAAGTCACGTTTATCATGTTTATTACTTTATAATAACATTTTTATGATGCATTTACAGCATACCGAATGCGTGATGAATATGTTGCGGTTGAGATTTATGAAGAATCAATATATGTTCAGAAGTAGGAGAATCACTTTCCTCGATGCTTATTTCACTGCTTTTTGGTCCTCAAAGTATAACGAGTTCCTGAATTCGAAAGATGTGCCAATTTTTCCTAACGGATCACATCAATACGCCAAGGGTGAATTGCCTGAATTTGCTAAAACAGGGATGTCTTGGAGGATTGACATAAATGATATTTACTGTGTGCAAAATGTTGGTGGAAACCACTGGGTTGCACTCGTTATTTCTATCCCAAGTCGATCCATCGAAGTTTTAGATTGTGGGATTAAGGGCACTTCGAATGAAGGTATTAGCCAAGCAGTGAAAGCAATAGCTCATATGCTACCCCATCTTCTTCGTGCTGCAGCATCATAATCAGAGAGAGGAAGTATGAGTGTCGAAAGATATAAAATTCGAAGGCCACAAAGAGGAATTCCACAAATGCTTAAAGGTGGTGACTGTGGTATCTATGCCATTAAGTTCATCGAATGTCATGCGTTAGGTGTGCCATTTAAAACACCTATTTCCGATCTGAACATCAAGATTGTAAGAGAAAAGCTGGCTGCAGATATTTTTGATGATTGAAATCTTAGGAATGAACCTTTATTTGATTGTTTATAGTTTTTAAGTGAAATTGTTTTGCGTAATATATCAAGAATTATTGTCGGTAGTAGACGATTTATTTGATCAAATAGAGTTTCTTAACGTGGATTAATTTACCGATATTGATCTTGTTTTGATCCATCCAATAAAAGAATGATTGATATAAACATATCTCAGACATAATTTAATATCGAGTTGAGAATTTTTTTTTTCAGAACTGACAGGACCGATCGATCCATGACTTGGCCAGAAATATAGGCCCATATTTTTTAGGCTCCACCCTGAAGAAACATGTCATTGGACTATTGAGATTTCGGTTGACGACTAGCCAGAATATGTATGGTCTCGTTTTGTATTTTTAAAATTAAATGTTAATAACTAAACTCAAATTGAGAAAAAAAGAGAAGCTAAACCCAAATAAGTATTAGACTATCCCATGAACATATCTTAAATGATTTAGAAAAAAATAAACGAAGAATGTAAAAAGAAATCACATCAAAATATATTTCGGTCGAAATTTTCTAATAGATTTTCAACATATTTTAACTTTTAACACCATAAAACAGACATATATTGCCGAGTTGTGGTTAGGATGATCCAACTATAATGATTCTACTATTAAAGTTTTGATTTCTCAACACTACATTTTTTTTGTCAATATTGGATCAACAAAACCCAATACATAGCCTAAACCTCACCCCTAAAATTTTTTTAAAGCTACCATAATATAGCAGGTAGGAATCGAATTCTGGTGCCAAATCATTAGCTGGATCATCTTAACCACCAGAGTAAGAGCAACTCGGCCTCAACATTATATATAGTAGAATTAAAATGAATTTTAAGGTGTGGGCTTTATGTTATAGATCAAACCTTATTGATTTAGTTGTTGACAAAAAAAAAAAGACTGATAGATGTTATCCGTCTAAAAAACATATTTTTAACTGAATTTTTCGTCTGAAAGTAGTTGTTAGCTTGTAATAACCGATCATGATATTACTGTGCTATTATATTTGTCAAGAGTAGTACAAAAAAGATCTACAATGATTAAGTAATATGTAGATTACCGTTTGGCAGCTGGAAGGCCAATACTAGGAGCGTAAGCGTTTCCTGTGCCTCAGAGAACAGCTTTAAATACCGCTTTTTCGGCCGTAGGACTAGTCTCTGCCTCTTCACTCATTGGTGGTAAAATTGGTTTTCCATTAGGATCACACAAACCAAAAATTTCAGAAGTGTAAATGCCTAAAGAAACTGCCGCAGCTTCTTTGGCCGCATCACCACCACTGAACTGCCAATCAACACATCTTTCATTAGCCATATTTCTTACGTCTATAGCTTTGTATTCGAGATATATTGTGATTACTCTCCTTGCTACAAGTCAGATTATATAGTGATATTTTCTACAACTGTTTTTATTAAACAATATATCACGTGGTGAATATCAAATTAGATTGAGACAAATACAGAAATGAAACAATAATTGGATTTCTGGTCCCTGCATGCATGTGGTACAACATGGCCGTCCTCTTATCGCGATTACTTTTTCAACGTAAAAATAGTTCATTTATTATTAAATAAAAAAAAAAATTTTGTGACTCCAAGATCTTATGTAAGAGTCCTCAACTATTTTTCTGGGGGTGGTGTAGCCCACAAATAGATCCTTATTTCTGGGTATTTAAATAAGGTGAAAGCATAAGCTCATATCCGTATAGGAATGACTAGAAAATTGTGACTTAGTTTCGCATAGCAGGGAAATCGAACATACGAATTCTTTAAAATCTCAAACATGCTCCCTACTACTTGACCACAAGTTCCTTGTCTATTATAATATATTTGACTATGGAGATTGCATTGAATTATACTAGATGATATTGTAGTCCCTAGATAATCTTACTAGGTCGAAATTAAAAATGAAAATAAAGTAAAGTTTAAAACCACTTTATGGTGGCAGTGGTTGAAAAATACTCATATTATATGTGTAAATTTGGATTTTATTTCTTTCACCTGTTTGAGTTTAGGTGGTTGTATTAAACATTTTGGAAGTGGATAGTAAAAATAATTTTTTTTCATGATCTAGAGATTTTTTTTCCGTCCATGATCTAGAGATTAACATGACATTTAGCCCCGAGACTCAGAGTCGAATCTGACCCTATTAGTTTAAAACATTTAAATAGAAACCCCAATTTTTTAAGGGTCCCTAATTAGGAAAAATCTATTATGTTGTCATATGTATAATTGATATATAACAAAATTTTGATTTAAGTAAAAAATAGATAACAAAATTATTGTGTAAATTTCAAAGTATTATGAAAGTTTTTGTGGAGAAATAGGTCGTACACCCATTCAAATATTAAAAAATTTTATTTTAAAAGGCTCCGAACTAGTAAAAATTAAGTTATATAACTATATATACATTTGATATATCAAAATTTTGATATACAAATAGAGAAAATGTTTAGTAAAATTTAGTAACAATGTTATTGTATGGTTTTAAATTAATCTGACGTAAATATCAAATAATTTTTTTTTGAAAGGGCCCCAAATATTTCAGGTACGGCTCTGCCAAGAATTTTTCACGTCTAAAAAAGAACAGAATTTTATTGGTAATATCTTAATATAATATATTGAGTATTTATATAAATTGTTACTTTTGAAAGATTACTGTGTATTTTATGATTAGTAGCAAAGAACAGCATGCATTAATCTCTCCTTATTAAAATGGAAGTACGTTTAGAAGAATCACTTAAAAGTTTTTTAACCCTTATTTTACTGTGTTTATTGATAGACGGTGTTTTTATCGGTTTTTAACTCTTGTTTTTTACAGTTTTATTGAGTCAAAGTGTGTGTTTTAGATTCTTTTAATCTGTTTTAGAGTCTTTTCAAGTCATAGGTCACATTTAGAGAAAATGAACTCTTTTGAGTGAAAACGAGCATATGGAGACACTACAAGAATATTGAATTTTTATAGCATTATAACATAGCGTTTTCGGTCATTATGCTATCGTTTTAATACCTCAAGAGTTTAGATAGCGTTTGTGTATTAGTAAACGTTATGATATTGTGTTACATTCGGGAAAAAAATGCTCGTCTCGTTTATTAGATAACAGTTATATTTAATAGCATATACCTTATTAGAAACGCTACAATAGTTTTAGGCGGTAGAATATTCCAGTCCCGCCACACCTAGAAAAAATTAGGCTCGAAACCTCTCGTTGTTCTTCCCATTTAGCTCCTCTTTGCTCGATTTTCACATTTTCTGCCTAATCCCACCCTCTCCCACACAAATCTGAGTCAAATCTCAAACTTAATCTCATATTTTATACCGGTCTGAACATTGCGAATTGAATGTTCCTCTGCTCTCGCCGTTCACTATTGATTCGTAATGATTTGTATTGAGCTTTGGAGGGGATGTGTCGGTTGGGGAGAAGCTCTCATTTTGCCGTCAGTGACGGCAGAGGATCAGCTAACGACCATTGTAAAAGTGCGGGAAGCTTGTGAGTTTCTGAGGAAACTACCATACTAACCTTTGGGTTTTTAGTAAGTTATAATGCTGGGGACAAAGTGTATGAGGTGTGGTGACAAAAGTTTCAGTTTGGTAGAGTTGATTGAGTTTAGTAGACGTTGGAGCCTTTGTAGTAGATTTTGGCAGAGTTAAAAACTATAGTGTGGCAAACTTTAGTAGATTTTGTACTCTTGTGTGATAGATTTTGGCAGAGTTATCTCTCATAGATTGGCAGAGTTAGTAACGACTATTTGGCAGAGTTTGATAAATTTTCTACACTGTGCGGTGGCAGAGTTATTATATATATAAAAGAAGGGTTTGGTTCTCTCTATAGGTGAAGACACTTCAGCATGCATGACACATCATCTTATTTTTTTAATCAAGCAACCAATGAAATCATTGTATTAATACAAGTCATCATCTCAAAACACACCAAGAATATAAATCGATGATTGATGGTAGGCTTTATTTCTCAAAATGTTGTCTCACCGATTGAAATTCTTAAGTTTTTATAGTTGTCAAATCTCTGCACATTCCTCCCCGTGAACCATAAAGTATTCTATTAAGACGAGAAGTTTGGTACGAATATGGAGAGATCCACACGTGAATTTGAAGCAGTTGTTCTTCAGGTCTCTCTTGGGTAGGCCTTGATTGGGATGGAAGTTGCTTATTCTACTGTTCTCTTCCATGGGATGAAGGTTACTTATTTTATTTCTCTTTTGAATTAAATTTTAAGGGCGTTGCAATGGTGGTGTGATGAAAATTGGGATTGTAATTGTAGATCGTGGTGTTGGTGGAGACTTTGGTCTGTAATGACAATCTGAAATAAATTATCTTTGCAAACAATATGCAGAGAAGCTTTTAGAGTCATGTCATGTATATCGATGGTTTTGCTTTAGTAAGGTGATTATCTCAAATTTGCTCAAAACCTTTTGCTTGGTTTTTTCACTATGTAAATTGTTTGAGCTTTGAGTTTTTCTTTTTCCATTTAGTGATGACCATGAGATCATGCCTCTTTTGTCTGATCTTGTAGCAAATCTAGACAACTTTGGAGGTAAACAAATGAGAAAACACATACAGAGAAGATATAGTGAGATATATTCAGGTAATGTATTCCCATTACGGTTAACATTTTTGTTTTCCGTGAAGTTTTTGTCATATCTCTATGTTCATAGCTTCTCCTTCCCCAGTTGAATTCACAGGTCCTTTTCATGTCTACTATGCATCTAAGTAGTCATTTTATGGTTACATATGTTGTCATTACTTTCTTTTACTGACTTTTGTTATTGATTTATTTATGTTTTGATAAACTCTTTATTTGCTAATAACCCACGGACCAGCCGTAATGCTTATTACCTTATCGTGATGTACAATCAGATTCATCATCACGTATGTATCGGATCTATGATATATTTTTCCTCTTTCACACTTCTGTAAGCTTCTTAATTTTGATGGTAAATGGAGCAGCAAACTAATATCTTCCAAAAGTAAACAGATAAAGTGGAGCTGCCATATACATGATGTGGAAAGGTCGCACTTACATTCTTTTACCCTTTTATGTAAATCTGCTCAAGTTTCTTTTCATATAATGTAATGACTAATTCTTTGGATCTTGTACCATTTTCTTATGTTCCAAAAACTGTGTAATTCCTTTTAACCATGATTATGTGGGATCATTTTAGGGGTGTACCACTAATCTAAATGATGCCGTCATGTAAGTTTAATGGTTTTTAGGATTATGGGTTATTTTCTGTGTTTTTCTTTCTTATATCTTTAGCAGTAGTTCATAAGATCATTGGATGACATATGTTAAAGATCATATGAGATTATAGAGTAAAAATAACAGAGATTTTCTTCTAATTGTGATTCAATGGGGGAAATTATAAACTATGTCTTTGGAGGTAGTGATGGTTTTGAAGTTGACCAATTTAGATAGAATTGACACATCAGCTTTACTCAACCAATAAGATTACAAAATTATTACAACACATCTCTCCAAATAGACTCTTCTGTTTCTCTTTCGACTTTTTTATGGTTTCTTCTCTCCTTTAACTGATCAATAAAAGAGTAGAAAAATCGATTCGAAACAGACCATCTCTCCAGAGTTACCACATGTGATTGCTTCGACTTCTACAATCGTTTCAACTTATTTTCTTTTGTTGAAGGATCACAATCGCTTGGGTTTCTACAATCTTTAAAGCTTCTTCCCTATCTTCATTATTCAATTACTCTCTCTTCCACTCCTTCATTTAAATGACATCTTCTAAAGTCCTCAGGTCTATCACAATCGCTTGGGTTTCTACAATCTTTTTATTCTCATGATTAATGAAGCAAGTTTTTGGGTCTTGTTACATTTTGCATCATGTTGTTTGTGGCGTAGTGATACCTCGGTGAGAAAGAACAAGCAAGAGGATTATTACTCCATTTTTTCTGGTTATTTTCATTCTTCGTCCAAGGTGTGCTCTATTTTCTATCTATAGTCTTTTTGATTATCAACAGTTGATTATCTCTCTCAATGACTGGATCCAGTCACTGTTAATTTTGTCAGAAAAGAATCTTCAAGTGGTTAAGGGTGATTTAAATTCTTAATTATGTTTGGACTTCAAGTGTTGGGAGATCTTTAAGTTCTGCTTGAAGCAGTCATCATGAAAATCTTTATTAAATTACCAAGAAACATTCTAAAGGTTACTGGGTTTATCACATAATTTTTTTATATCTACACTGGACACGTCCTTATCGTGGAGATAGTGATGGTTTTGAAGTTTATGGTTTTTTGGTTGATTGTGTAGGTTTACTATTTTCATGAAAAAACCGAGATGTCCAATGACAATTTAGACTTGTGGTTTTTAACTGCTAAACTTCTTATGAAGCTCACACGTAAATTCTTACAGAGAATATCAAGGATAGTCGTGTCATTAGATATGTCCTTCAATTCTCTACGTTCTTGATGAGTCATCCAACTAAGACAAATGGGTTTCGTGATTTTTTGGACAAGCTTTTTGAGCTTTTCTTGGATGTATTGGGTTTATTCAATCACATCTAGAACAAATATAAAAATATGTGATGAAGTTGCTTCTTGATCTTTTCATTCAGCTCATATTAATGGGTTCTTGGACCTAGGTTAATCGGAAAGGTATATACCAGAATCACAAGAGAACAAAACTATAATGAAAAGCTACCAAAGGCATTTTTTCTCAAGTTTGAGAACATGTTATTGACAAAAGAGTTGGAGATGAGTTGTATGGGTTCATTGTTTAGGTTGTTTATTAACAGAGTGATGAAATAAGAAAGTGATTCAAATCACTTACATGAAGGCATGACGACAATAGCTCAACTACCGGACAAGCTGAAGAAAGGCCATGGAAGTACAACTACAAATTAAATTGAATCTTCTGCAAAGAGTTGATATCTCTTGATATATGTGCATGTTCGAACAAAGTATCGTGGAAAATTCAAAGATAGACTTACTTACCAAATTTCATTTCATTATAAGATTTAAATGTTTTGTGTTTGAGATTTATGTCTAAACTTTATGGTATTCTTTGTGATTTTTTAGGAACAAAGAGTATTAAGGAATCAATGAACTGAGATAGCAAAGATGGTCTAAGGCATGTAAAGATGCTTAAGCTCTAATGGTAAGTGAAGTCATTATAACATAACCATAGTGATTAAATTAATATTCTCTTGTTGTATAACGGGCAATGCTTTGAAGAACATGTTTACAACATTTTGTAGGAAGACAACCAAGCATGAAGTTATGGCTAAAGGTCACATAAGTCAAATAACAAAAGAATATTGTGATATTAAACGATATTATTACACCAAAAATTCAAGATCAAAGCTCATATTATTTTTAAGTGTTTTCACACATTTGAGAAGTAATTATGAAGACATTTAAGCATCTTGGGGTGAAAAAAGTTTGTAGTCACTGTGAAATATTTGTGTTCATGTTCTTGGGATGTAATATTTTCAATTGATTTCTAATGATTGGAAATCCAGCTGAAGAAGTTCCAAGATTTGCCAAGTCTTAGTAAGTTGGTCCCTAACTTTTCGCAGAATCCCAATTAATTCCTAATTTTATTTATTTAAAAATCTCCAAAAATGATGTTAGATCCTGGTTTCGTGGTCATAAGAGTAGAGTAAAAAAAAAACCTGATGCTTACAATTTTCGGGATTATGTCAAAAATTTAGATAAATAAGATCTGTGATGATAAATTCTGAAAACTATTTTAAGATAACAATGCGGCATAGCACTGGTATCTACCTAGTATTTGATAATGTGGCAGAGTTAGTAATGACAATGTTGTAGACTTTAGTAGATTTTGTACCCCTCTATGATAGATTTTAGCAGAGTTATCTCTCATACCTTGGCAGAGTTAGTAACGACTGTTTGGCAGAGTTTGATAGATTTACTACATTGTGTGGAAAATTTTAGCAGATTATATTTCATAGCATGTCAGAGTTAGTAACGATAGTGTGGCATACTTTAGTAGATTTTGTATCCTTATGTGACAGATTTTGGCAGATTTATTGTAACATCCCGGACCCGATCTTGAGAGACAAGGTGTTATTCCTTGGCCTTGTCAAAAATACTTTTTCTGAAAAATCGATCGACACCAAAAGTCTTGTTCAAAATTCCTGGAAAAGAGAAAAAAAAGAGGGGTGAGTAATGAATTACTCAGTAAAGAGATCATTTCTACCCACTGGGACTTAAAGCCCTAGCTTAATTAAAACAAGTCTATTCTAACCACAAAAAGCAAGCATAAATAACTCGTATTTTTCAACAAGTTGTACCAAACAAGTCGGATTGCCTATAGCAACCAACTTCACACAACAACCTAACCATCCTCTAGACGGCTTCAGAGCCACTACAATTCATTAGTTTATTTTCTATGGAAGTGATAGCTCGAAACTCGATACATTCCATAACAAACATCTAACCATGGAAGCAACAGCTCATAGCTCGATACATTCCATGTTAGCAATCTCTTCATGGAAGTGATAGCCCGTAGCTCGATACATTCTATGTCAGCGGTCTATTCATGGAAGCGACAGCCCATAAATCGATACATTCCATGTCAACCCTTAAAGAGATTTTTCTTTACAACCTTTAAATATTATTCTAACTTTTAACTATTCAAACAATATTCAATCTCTCACGAGATAGAACAACACCAATATATTTATATACTTATATATAATACTTTAACCAACTATCCTATAACAAACAGTCACAAAAATCTCTAATATAATATTTATATAATATATAATATCTATTTATAATTATTAAATATATATATATATATATAATATTTGGATAAATGTGCCAAAATTAAAATGGAGCTAAAAGACTCGCAGATCACATCCTCACCTTGATTGGCCAGTGCACAAATCGAAAAACACAGAAAAAATAGGCTGAAACTCATAACGCAGCAGCTACCTTCGTGAACAAGCAACAGACAAAAATTAGGGTTCTTATTTTAGATCAACAATAGTTACTTGCGGGACAAGCCACAAGATTTATGAACAGATCTTACCTTGATCTGAACTTCCGATGGTCCCGTTGGCTTCCTGGATATGTCCCCTATCCAAAGCCAACAAGTTTCTAGCTCTTCTTGCTCAAAATTAATAGAAAACGACCCTAAATATGCCAAGTCGAACACAAATTTAAGAATTAAAACCCAAAATTTCATTAAGGTGGAAACAGAAACTGACTCAATGTCATACTTTAGATAGACCGTATCTTCCTTATACGACTCAGATTGGGATTCCGCTTTCAGCTATGAAATCTTGAGAGCAAGATATTTCCAGACCTATAAATATCACGATCATTGGATCAGTAATCGAGTAGTTATGAACCTCGAAAATAAGCTAAACAAAAATGTTTCTGAAACAACAAACAGTTTTGACCTCTTACCTTAGACTGATCGTAACTTCCACAATATAACTTCAATTGACAAGCCGTTTGCAGTTACATATTCTTGAGGGAGAGGTCTTTCCAACCTATAAAAATCACGATCAGAGGATCATTTACTAGAGAGTTATTGCCCCCGAAAGACAGTGATTTGGACTGGTTTCCTTACCACTTGAAGGCTGCACTAGGTTGTTCAATCCACTTTGGCGATTGAGATACTTGCTCTGAGGCTCAATTTTGCAGGTTGGAGAAGACGGAAAAGCTTAGACGGCGCTGAATAAAGAGGTTTAAATAGGAGAACATGTTAGGTTTTGGTGCTAGGTTGAGATAACTCAAGCCTTCCTTATTTTTCTCAACAGATTTTCTCTTCAATTCAAACTTAAATTCTTCTCTTACTGGGCTTCCACGAAAATGAATTCCCAAAACTCAAAGTTTGGGTATCACAATTCTCCCCTACTTAAAGAGAATTCATCCTTGAATTCAAGATTTCGGGTTGAACTGCACTTATGTCCTTAATGAGCTTTTGGATTCAATAGTTTAAGTCTTAAAAGATTCAGTTATCCTTTACAAAATCAAACAGAAAGTACCACATCGAATTTATTAAATAAATCCAAACTCAATGTTTTGAAATTTCAAACGAATATAACTCCAAATAAACTAGTATCCAAAGCAAATGAACTATTATCATTATTCATAAACCGCTAAAACAAACATCCATGCAATGAGCTTAGACTCAAACTTATTCATTGGTAGAAACATTGATTGTTTATGTGGCGTCTTGCTCTGCACTATCATGCTCCCCAAATGCATACACATGTGATCCAATTGCTTACCTTTTCGGAGGTGGTGGCAAGTTCCCTTCATTTTGCATTCCTTGCTGCTTCACTGGCATTTGCGTTGTGCAATCTCGCGCATAATGGCCTAGATGTCCGCACCTCATGCAGTTGTCCCTTGCTAGACAATCCCCTCTAGTATGACCTGATTGTCCACACTGGAAACATTTTATTCCATCCCTCCAACAACTTCTGTCATGACTTTTTCCACAAGTAGCACATAACAGCCGAATAGGTCCCGAGCTCTGGTTTTCTCGAGGACAATTTTAAGGGCCATAACCTCTTGTAGCTTTAGATTGGGTGCGCATGAGATTGCTAGCTTCCTCCTCAAGTCATTTCTCCTTTGATGCAGCCATCTCCACGATCTCAACCAAATTAGCACAATCCCGGACAAAGCAAAGGTTACGGATGCTAGCACATAACCCTCTCTCAAACCTACGAACCACATCATGCTCATTTTTTTCTCTATCACTGAACCTCTTGAGGCGACTAAACTGCTACTCATACTCTCTAACTATCTTCGTACCCTGACAAACCTCGAGGAAGTCACTGTCCATATGATCCATCACTTCCCGTGGAAAGTACTTCCTATTGAATTCATCCAGAAAGTCAGCCCAGGTAATCACATAACTTGCATGCATGCCTCTCTTCACATTCTCCCACCAAATGCAAGCATCTCCACGTAGGTAGTCTGCTGCCAGCTCCTATCTAAACTCCACTGGACATCTGACAGAATCAAAGTTCCTCTCCAACAATTGTCTTTAGTCACCAACCTGACCTAGATCTGTTCTACTAGTAAAATACTCCATGCATATATCCCTCATAAGCCTCATTGTCTCCCAATATGAGAGCCTAATTTCTGGTGGCGGCATTCCCGTAGGTGGCGGGTGTGGTTGGTGCTGCCCCGGTGCAACAGCTGCCGGCGGTGGTTGCTCCTGAAATTGGGCTTAGGCCGAAGCTTGAGGTGGTGGTGGTGGTGCAGCCCGATTAACCAGCTCCTGTATGAGATTCCAAAGTTCCAGTAACTCCTCATGAGTCGCCACATTAAGTGGTAGCGGTGATGCTGCTGCTACTGATGGTCGTTGGTGGCATTTTCTATCAACAATTCAACACATAACTTTAAGAAACAAGGTTCTTTTAAACATTCCAATAGCAACGCTTAAGCAACTCAGAAAAAGCAATTCTTGACTCTTGATGACTTGCGAACTTCAACAGCTTTCCTGACCACAAACCCTTGACACTCCAAGAAGCGACTAAGAGAACAACCAAAAAACAAAAGAAAAGAACAAAATTCAAAACTTCCTTCTTTATTATTATTTCCTATTTTATAAAACGTAAAAACTTTTCTTTCATTTTTTTTCAAAATCATCAAAACAATTTTCCTTCTTTCTAAATCCTTTTTTTTAATAAAATACTTTCCTTTCTTTTTTTTAATTTAACTATTAAAATAACCAAAACATTTTTTTAAAAAACATATGAAAACTTGACCATCCAGGTCAGGATCGGAGTAGCCTTAACCCAGGTTCTGATACCAATTGTAACATTCCAATCTTGAGAGACAATGTGTTATAGCTTGTCCTTGCCAAAAATATTTTTTCTACAAAAATCGATCGACACCAAATCTCTTGTTCAAAATTCCTGGAAAAGGGAAAATAAAAAGGGGTGAGTAATGAATTACTCAGTAAAGAGATCATTTCTACCCACTGGGACTTAAAGCCCTAGCTTAATTAAAACAAGTCTATTCTAACCACAAAAAGCAAGCATAAACAACTCGTATTTTTCAACAAGTTGTACCAAACAGGTCGGATTGCCTATAGCAACCAACTTCACACAACAACCTAACCATCCTCTAGACGGCTTCAGAGCCACTACAATTCATCAGTTTATTTGCTATGGAAGCGACAGCCTAAAGCCGATACATTCCATAACAAACATCTAATCATGGAAGCGACAGCCCGTAGATCGATACATTCCATGTTAGCAATCTCTTCATGGAAGTGATAGCCCGTAGCTTGATACATTCCATGTCAGCGGTCTATTCATGGAAGCGACACCCCGTAGCTCGATACATCCCATGTCAATCCTTACAGAGATTTTTCTTTACAACCTTTAAATATTATTCTAACTTTTAACTATTCAAACAATATTCAATCTCTCACGAGATAGAACAACACCAATATATTTATATACTTATATATAATAAGTCAACCAACTATCCTATAACAAACAGTCACAAAAATCTCAAATATAATATTTATATAAAATATAATATCTATTTATAATTATTAAATATATATATATATATATATATATAATATTTGGACAAATGTACCAAAATTAAAGTGGAGCTAAAAGACTCGCAGATCACGTCCTCACCTTGATTGGCTGGTAGTGCTAAACTCTACCATGCATCATCTACACTCCACAAAACTCAGCCATGCATCATGTAACTCAACCAAACTCTGCCATGCATCATTTACACTCCACAAAACTATATCTCTTTCAAACTCTACCAAACTCTTTAAGGTAGTTCTAAACTATGTCAAGCTACTTCTAAGATTTACCTTGTTGTAGATAGACTTAAACTCAACTTACCTATACCAAACTATAGGCAAACTCTACCAATAAATCTACACATTTGAGAAAAACTCAGCCAAGCTCTAAACAAACACTACCTGACTCTACCGAGCTCTACCAAACTATAGGCAAACTTTTTCAAACTCTGTCAAACTATAAACATACTCTACCTAACTCTGCCAAGCTAAAGTAAGCATTCTATGCAAACTCTGTTAAGCTATAAACTAACTCCACTAAACGAACCCCAAAATTCGAGACAAACTATACATAAACAACCTAATAATTCGAGACAAACCCAGAAAATTCATTTCTAAACATTAAAACTTTCACTACAAGAAAAAAGGCCTATTTTCGACGGCCAATACCGTCGGTTTGCGGTGGTCGGGAAACTAGCCGTCGGTTCGGCGTGGTCGGAAAAACAAATTCCGTCGGAATCCGTCGGAAATTTTTCTTCCGTCCGTAATTTCCGACAGACTAGCCGTCACCTTCCGTCGGACATTTCCGACGGAATACCGAGAGAAAAAAATTCGTCGGAAATCGTCAGAAATTAACCGACGAATTAACCGACGCATCGTTGTTGTCGGAAAACATCCGTTGGTATTCTGTCGGTAATATTACCGACGGAAAATGACGGAATATAAATTTTATTTTTTTTTATAAATAAAATAAAATTTATTTTTGAAAAAAAAATTATAAAATATTAAATTGATTAAGAAAAGAAATTGATAAAAATATTTATTAATTGTTTTGATTCGAGAAAACAAAATATTACAAATAATGTAGTCCTCTAATTCCCGGGACCCGGTGGAGTGTCTGAAAACATATGGGCATATGCCGAGAACATATCTCGGAATTTAGCCAGTTCCTCAGCTTGTTCCCTTTGTTTTGTCTTGAGCTGTCTTCTAAGGAAGGCCGTTTCCTCAGCTTGTTCCCTCTGTTTTGTCTCGAGCGCTCTTTGTTGTGTCTCGAGCTCTCTTCTAAGGAAGGTCGTTTCCTCAGCTTGTTCCCTTTGTTGTGTCTCGAGCTCTTTCTGCTTACGCTCCATCTCCTCTGATTTCGATCGGAGCATTAAAAGCTCTTCTCGTTCTGTTGCGGATAAGTTTCTCGGTCCTAACTGAGATAGCCCGCCTGCGGAACTGGCTAGATTGCAAAGCCCAAAAACTTGTCCTCTAGTAGACGGTGTTGTCTACAATATAGAAAATTTGTGATAGGCAATAAACTAAAAAT
>OVAX01003684.1:0-17883 GCA_900406405.1 Lepidium africanum | reverse complement strand
GTTTTGCGACTGATTTTAGCGACTAATCAGCGACTGATTGAACCGTCCCAGATCAGTCGCTAATCAGTCGCTAATTAGGGACTGATATGTGACTGATACCGTCACTCGCAGATCAGTCACAGATTAGTCGCTAATTAGTNACTGATACCGTCACTCGCAGATCAGTCACAGATTAGTCGCTAATTAGTGACTGAATTGCGGCTAAATGTTTTAGTCACGAATTAGCGACTGATTTCACACTGATTTTTTTTAGTCGCAAATCAGTCTTAAACCAGTCTCAAATTTAGCGACTGAATTTTTTAGTCACAATATTCAGTCGCTAAATGCATGTTTTCTTGTAGTGTCTGTCCTAAGAACACCACAAAAAAATCCCTTGAGTAAGCCACATGAAAACATACCTAACAGAGTTGAGACCACCTTGTACTTCCCTTAGACTTTACATATGTCCCAAGCTAACTCCACAATTCAAACAAGAAATCCGAATTCACTATACCAACTTCCTAAAGTATCTAAGTGCGGTCTCATCAAGGGAATATCGATCAAAGGACACATGGATTCTTCCTCAGCCTAAATATTATCTTCCCTATAATTCCTTTCCTCTCAATTCATTCACCTTGCAGCCGATTTCTCCCTACTTTTCTAGGGTATCATTTTATTTTTTTCTATCAGCTGCTTTCTTTGGTAACTCAAAGGATGTAAGCAATAGTAACTTCATTGGAGTCCCCCTCGGTAAGCGACAATACTCAAGTGAAAGGTTACGTCATTGGAGTTATCCTCATATCACCAAAATCACTCAAATACGAGCAGCGTCATCTAGGGACTTTTACCCTCAGCCTACTACAATTTACAACTTTGTTGTGTAGTTACTTTCATAATTAAGCACGAATGCTTGAAAAGATTAAGAGAGGGGAACCATACTCACATAGATAAGTTTTTCAAGACTAAAGAGAGAACCAGATCCAATGTATACCAAGCCCCTTGACAAGATGATTAAGTCAGGTTAGCAGTGAAGTCGGCATGAGATTCTTCGAATACCCGAAAGGATATGGGTAACGTTGAGAAGTTGCACAATCTTTAGGTTTTCCAATAGTCATAGATCTCTGTTAAGCTTGAATCAATGGTCACTTAAGTTCCTGAAAATATGGTTATTCCTCGAAAAATCATAGTTCCCTACAACGGTTTTGACTCAAAAACTGACTCAAGAAAAATAACAAAACGACTTAAAAAGAAAACAAAATAAACAAAACGCGTTAGTCACAATAAGTGTACTCCCCCATACTTACTTCACACTGTCTCGGTGTGAAAATAAATTGAAAGAAGTACAACTTAAACAAAAATATCATAGGAACATAAAGAGAGACAATGGAGAATTGAAATGAACCTGAGCATTTGGATCGATCGATCACTAGGAGGAATGATCGATCACAAGTGCTCAGAGATCTGAATTTCCACGTAAAGACTGCCCGGTTCGAGATTGGAAGATATCATGACCTTCTTCGTGGGCTTACATTCACCTACTCAAACTATTCTCTGTAAATCAAAAACAACCAAAGACAAACAGAGATTCCAGTTTCATCAAAAGGCATGAGAAAATTAAAAATCAAAAATTGTAATTAGATTACTGTGAAATCAATTGCTAAATAATCAACATATACAAACATCCAGCAATACATCAATCAATCAAACATTGTCTCAATTCCAATCCTAATTTCTCAAACTTCTCTAAAATTCACTTTCAACCTTAACATCAAAATCGACTAAATTCTATCTAAAATCTGGGTAAAGGGAACTCGAAATCATCATATACGAATGAAAAACACAAGAATTTGCATAATCAATCATGAAAAAGTCAAATTTCATGAAACCCAAATTCCCAAAAGTTTGCCAAAACGAAATAGAGAAAAGTAACCTTGCAGACCGAAAAAGAGAGTTGAATAATCAGAAAAAGGATGAAAATCTGAATGGGTTAGGCTCAAAATAACTCAAATCTGATTAGAAACGAGGGAGATATGAAGGATTGAAAATCTGAAGTTTTTTTCCAAAAAATCATCTAAGAAGACTTACCTGCCTCAATGATCGATCGATCATGGGCTGAATCGATAGATCAACGAGTATCGTCTCGTGACTCACTTTTTGACAATCGATCGATCACACATGTGATGGTCGATCGTCTGGTTGTGCGTATAAACTCTGTTCTCTGATGATCGATCGATCACTTGAGGAGTGGTCTATCGTGAGGTCGAGTGTATGGCTCTGTGAAGACATGATCGATCAATCATTCTCATGATGGTCGATCATGAGATCGAGTGCTACCTCCTGTAGTCATTGATCGATCGATCCTAGCGTTGATCGATCGATTTTAGCGTTGATCGATCGATCACAGTGTCTCGACCAGATTTCTCTTACCTGAAACAGACGAAAACAAAAACAACAAAAACAACAAAAACATAAAAAAGAAAAATGCAAATAAATGTAAA
Organism: Lepidium africanum; assembly: GCA_900406405.1. Lineage (NCBI taxonomy): Eukaryota > Viridiplantae > Streptophyta > Magnoliopsida > Brassicales > Brassicaceae > Lepidium > Lepidium africanum. Next base: position 15,406 of record OVAX01003684.1, on the reverse strand, counting down.
GTACCTACTAGTGGGTTGCCTCCCACTCAGTGCTTGTTTAAAGTCATTAGCTTGACTTTGGTCTCAGATTTTAATCATGAGAATTGAAAGGTTGAGCCAATGCACCTTTCGTCCTCCTCATGTTTTCACAATAGACAACATACCAGAAAAGAAAGGCAATTGCCCATAACAATAGGACTACANAATTGCCCATAACAACAGGACTACATGTTCATCAAAGTGAGCTACAACAAACGCAAGATATTTCCTGAGATATTCCATGAAGTTCAAACTACTTGGAGGATCAAATGCATTTGAGGGAAAAATGAAGTCAATCTCAAGACAAGCCGAGTTTACTACAAAGTATTTGACATTATCTTGAGACTCACACAATAAATCCAAGCATTCATCAATAAGAAGGAGATTGTTAGAGACTACCTTTCCAGTGCATGGCAATGGAATCTCCTCAAAATTTTCAGTTTCAAGGATTGAGTCACATTTACCTTCTGGTTGGCTCTGTTCTTACATAATTTCATTAGCAACCTAATCCTTATACTCAGATCCATCGCAAAACACCAATTTGGGGATTTCGTCGATTTCTTTGTTGTAGTCAATGATGGGGATTACTTCAGCAGCTTGAGCAATCTTGGTCTCATACATCTCTTTAAGTGCACACACCTCTTCATGCTTACTGTTGAGATCATTGCCCACCCTCTCAGGTTTTGCATTGATTTCTAACGTAAGTTCCATATGAAGAAGTTGCTGCAACATATCTATAAGCTCCTCCTTACTAGTTTGATCTTGTGGATATCGTTCGCGCGTCCTCTCATGATGTAAGTAGTCATTACTTAACTGATCATTGCGTGACCGGCTATTACATGACCACTACCACCCAATCGATCCAGGCTCATATCCCATGGTCAATTGCTTGCTTTCATGTTAGCTACACCAGTTTCAAAGAAGAAAATAAAAATAAAGAAAAAGTTAGTAAATAAAATCTTAGACTAAAGCTTAATCTTAGATCAAAAGGCAACAAAATTTGTCCCCGGCAATGGTGCCAAAATTGATACAAGGTTAACCAATTTAACCTCCCGTGCGTATCGTATCAATGTAGCACTTAAGGATCGAATCCACGATGACCAATGGTTACACTATCAATCTTTAGACAAAACTAAAGCTAAGACAAAACAAATAAAGATGGAAACTAAACACAACTAGGATTAAACGATATGAAAACTAATAGCTTAAAATACCAAGTTCAAGGATTTCATCGGGAAAACAGGGAATTCGAACTAAGAAGACTATTCAGAACATTCATTCAAGCAATTCTTGACTAGAACATAAAAGTCTAACAAGCTCACTGTCGTGGCACCTATTACTCTATTTAGCAACCTAGAAAGTATCTTAACTCTCGTTGGTCCTAGAGAAGCCAATAGGCTTTATCGAATAGGTTCTAATGTCCACAATCAACCTTAACATCAACTTTCGTGGCTAAGGATCGATTGTTCATCTAAGGTAGGTATGATTCTTAACAAGCTTTTGGAATGGTAAGAAATTTGGGTTCATAAGCTAGCTAGCTACTTCTAACTTAAGCATTAAGCACAACAATAGATGGAGAACACACAAGAATAAGCCTTATTTGTTCCTAATTCATTGAATCCCAAAATCCCTATAAAACACTAAACCTGATAAGAAACTACTCAGACATAAAGCAAAGAACAAGTAAAGAAGAAGAGTATATAAACATAAATAAACTGAATTAAAAGAGAAAAGGGTTCAGAAATCTTCTCCAAAGAGTTGTGGAGGATGAAATCTTCTCCCCAAGGTTACAAATAAAAGCAGTTATTGAAAAGTAATGATAGATAACATAAAAGTTCTCAGAAACCTATTTAAATAGGTCAAAAACGCGTCTGGTATAAAATAAGAAAAATCTGGTATTTTTTGCGAAACTTTGATGATTGGTCAATCAAAGGGTTGATCGATCGATGAAGGGGTAGAATGGTCGATCATCTGGTCGAGCGCATCTTCTGGTGGAGTCTGTTCTCGGCCAGAATGACATATCTTCAGTAAAATCATCATATCTTCCTAACCACGTGTCCAATTGCCCTCAAACCACCTCCAAATGAAAGCTAACTCACGTTTCTATCTTGTGTCCAAATTTAAGCTCGATCCAACGGTTGGAAGTCTTTCAATAAAGCCAAACTTCTGACGCTTCTGCAGGATTCTGCATTCTTTATGCTCGTTTTCACTCAAAACACCTCATCTTCTCCAAATGTGTCCTATGACATGAAAATACTCTAAAACAGACTAAAAGACTCTAAAAACATACTTTGACTCAAGAAAACCATGGAAAACAAGGGTTAAAAACCGATAAAAACGCAGTATATAATAGCGTCTAAGTTAACAATATAATTAACCGTCACTTGATTATTTTATGGGAACAAGAATCTTTTGAATATAACTTTAAACATTGCCTTGAACTCCATGTGAATTTGTAAAACAGAATCAAACGACGGTTATGCCAGTTAGATAGTTCGAATCATAACAAAAACTCAACAAGCTTAAACACACAACAATCATACTTCAAGAACAATAAAAACTACTCACTGACACGAATGCAAAACACAAATAAAATTTTTGCGGTTATTACATTTTTATCTATGCAAAAAATATGTATATGGTAACTAATTTATTTGAAGTCAACTGATTCATTTGCATTTATCATTAGAAACAAGTTGAAGAATTTAGTGCTAAAAATCACCAACGAAGAACACCAAAACTCATACCACACCAAGAAATCAAACGACTTCAGATTCTAAAACTCACCAACGAAGAATACCAAAATCCAGACCAATAGATAATCAGAGCTAGATACAATGTTTCAGAAAGGTTATCAAGTTAAACTTTAGAATCTAAAACATCAGCCCCAAATCACAAATACAAATCCCTAACAAATTATAAATTAACTTTATAATTTGGGATCCAGAATATCCAGAAAATTTGATTAGCTTTATCACGTAGAATGATCCAATTTTGAAGCGACTTAAATCTAATGATTTAATCGTGAAACTCAATAACAAAGATCTAATTTCCTAAGATTTAAAGATAGTGGATATAAGCTGATTTTTTTAGAAAAAAAAAAAGATATAATAGAGGAGAAGATAATGTAACTGTAAAAGTTGTGTGGGAAAAACAGAGGAAAAAGATAGAATAACATGAGAGAAGGAGATGAGAAGTGAGAGAAAGTAAAAGGAAGAAGATTAATTCTGCAAATCAAATAAAATATTAATATTTTCTAATAAGTAAGTAGGGAAAAAATTGTCCAGATGTTTGTAACAGTATCCTATGAATTTAGGATACATCTAAGAAGTAAATACTAAAACTTATCATGATAGTTACCTAATTTTCCCTTTTAATTATATGATAATGCTCTACATGTGTACGGTCGTAACTCGTACCTAACACATTAATAGCTCTATGGGCTAGTTTCGGTTTTGGGCTTAGTTTCAATCTCATGTTTCCTTTGGGCTTGGTTAAATTGAGTTTCTTTCTTCAATGGGGTTTTTGTGATGCCCAACCAGGTTTTCCAGAGGCCGCATCCAGAACGCACCTTCCCGGACACTTTAACTTAGCAACCATTAGACCACGCCTTACCACGAAGGTTTCTAGGTTCTAAACCCACAATTCACAAACATACTGTCCAAGTTCAGGTTAAGTTCGACCATGGGCAAGCCGAACACATAGTCAGATTATGTTCCACTTCTAGACTTAGTTGATATTCAGTTTTCAGTTCATTCCACACAGCCAAACTATTTAATCCAACAACTTAACCATTATGTTCTAACTATCTTACGCAGCTAGAATCATAACAAGTCATAGTTACACATACCTTAGCGTATTCGGTCTGTCTGTACCAGAAACTAATCCAATATGTAGCCTGTCTCTTATTCCGACCATCCCACGTCCTGTCCTGCCTTAAACCTAGTCTATTGTATAGACTTATTCCTAGACTGCTCTCACCTTGCATGCTTATCAGTCTACCTATTTGTTTCTCATCATGTGCCCAACCATGTTACGCCTTGTCTGTTTCCCATATTGGTCTATATTACTAACTTCTGGCCCACTTTTGATTTGGCTCCTTTCCTAACTCATTCAATGAGTCCACGCACTTACTTTTCTGTGTACGTCTTGACTAAACTCGCATCCGAGCAACTTTCAACTATCCCGAAGATAAATCCAATTTTCCTTAATCGTTTCCGATCAATCCTTTATCGTGCAGTGCCATGGTCCAAGTTTATCATTGTCTATTTCGACCATCAATCGCACTATCTCGAACCAAATCTGTTTCTTTACCGATTTGTTTACCCTCCACCATCTCCCCTTATTACCCACTCATATAGCCAACGACCCCATAAAGTGACTAAGTAATAAGGATATATGGCTCGATGCCTTTGAGACCATTAGTGATCTATTTCCACCAACGGACACCCGTTCTGTTAGTAGCATTTGACATCATGTTAGTCCGCATCGCATCTTCCTCACCCCAACTCTCAAATTTGTCAATCATGCAGTGTACCGCATCGCCTGATTCTCGAATTTTCTTACTATCAAGCCCATCTAACCGCAATCTCATAGTTATGCACCATCAACTTAGCCATTATTGGATTCCAAACACCTCTTATCGCACCTTGTTCGGTAATCCATCGAACAACTTTCAGAAATATTTAACAAAATTGATAAACGGTCAACCTACCCCACACCAAAATCCAAACTCTTCGATCGTAGCCACAAACTATTCAGGAAACCCATGAGATACACACGATCTCCATCTAATTACGTCTCGGTCCCATCTAAGCACGTCTCTGTCACCTTTGATTCACGATCAACCTTTTCTCATATAAACACCAAACCCTTCAATCAAACTCTTAGAATATTTCGAACCTATGGATCGCATCCAATCTCAGTCAATCCATAACCATCGAAACCTTTCCTTCTTTCCTTAGTAAGATATGTTCTCTTATATTCATGCTATCTCCAATGGCGCCGACAAAGCCTTCTAATTATAAGGTTTCTTGTGAAACACTAACTCTAGTTCCTTAGCTTGAACCAGGTCTGACCAGTCATGATAGGTCAATTTTTAACCCTATGAATCTACTGCAAGTGCACAGTAATGTAGTAGTAGTACTTAGGGATCAAATCCACGAAAAACCAAGTTTGCACTTTTGACTGCCCAATTCTAATTCAAGCTATACCAAATAATGATTTATGTAAAAGACTAACAACTTAACGATTTGCAAACAATATAAAAAGCATCATGCATTGGGTATTCATCAGGAAATAAGAATCTAAAGAGAGAAATTATTCATGAACATTTAAGCTCAATTCTTGACTTGAAAATATAAATCTAATAAATCCATTATCGTGGTATCTATTACTCTTTTTAGCAACCTAGAATTCTTAACTGTCGTTGGCTCAAATGATGCAAGCATGCACTACCGAATAAGTTCAATCCATCCACATTTAATCCTAACAATCAACTATCGTTGGTTAAATTCAATTGCTCATCTACACTAGTTCAGGAGTTTAACAAGTTTTTGGAAAGTAAACAACCTAAAATCATAGACTAGGTGATCAAGCTAATCTAAGTATTACACAAGTATAGATGGAGAATTTCTAATCATCAAATCGTATATAGTCCCCAATCATCGATTCCTAAATCCCTGGAAACCCTAAACCTGATTATGAAATTACTTAGACATCATCAAAGTAGAAACAAGAAACATGATGAATAGAAACATGGAATTGCAATTGAATAACAAATAGGGTTCAGAAATCTTCTCAAAATTATGAAGGAAATCTTCTCCTTGCTTACAGATTACTCTCTCAATCGTAATAGAATACTCTGTATGTTGCAAATAAAATAAAAACAAGCTTTTATAGGTCATAAAACTCACATGTACAAAATTTATAAATTTAGGATTTTTTCCTCGCAGCTTCGTAGATCGATCAATCAAGTGGTTGATCGATCAATCATGGTTAATCGATCGATCTCCAAATGAACTTAGTTGATCTCAAGGTCGGGCGCATCATCCTTCAAATCAGCTTGATCGGTCGATCCTCGGGTAGAAAGTTGACTCGCAGGTCGTGTGCTGCTCTCGCTGAGGAGAGTGATCGACCGATCAAGGTGTTGATCGATCGATCAGTGTTCTTCCGCCAAAATTCCAGAAACTGCTCTGATTCGTCCCAAAACATGCTCTGCGGGTATAATCCAAATTAAACCTATTTTCCACCTGAAAAGACTTTAAACTACAAAAAAATATTCTGAAAACATGCAAATTAACGAACTTAAAACCGACAAAAATGAGGTATATCAATTCCCCCAAACTTAGCTTCTTGCTTGTCCTCAAGCAAAGAAAAAAAAGACTAACAGGAAGATTCCACTCAAAAGAACTCATTCGTCATTAGAAAATTGCATATCAATCCCGTAGTAAACCACACAATATTTACCTGACAAAATCAAGACCACCTTGTACTTCCCCCAAACTTAACAACTATCCCGATTAAACTCCACAATCCAAATAAGTGACCCGAAAGCACCCTACCAACTTCCTAATGTATCTAGGTGCAGTCTCATCGAGGAATATTGATCAAAGGCAAAAGAGTTTCTCTCTCAATTCTCAAGACTACCTTCAATATGGTTTCTTTCCTCTCATTTCATTCAACCAATCTCTCCCTACTTACCTAGGGTATCATTTGTTTTATTGTCTGGTTCTTTGGTAACTTAAAGCAAGTAAACAAGAGTAGCTTCATTGGAGGCTCTCTCAGTCAGTAGTGATACTCGATTAAATGGTAACATCATTGGAGTTATCCTCAACTTACCAAAATCACTCAAACACGAGCATCATCATTGAAAGACTTTTACCCTTAGTTTACCACAATGCACAACTTTGTTGTGTAGTTACTTCAGAATTAAGCATAAATGCTTGAAATGATGTAGAGAGGGGAAACCATACTTACAAGGAAATATTTGTCACTAAACCGAGAAAAAAAACTGATCCGATGTATGCCAACTCCCTTGACAAGGAAACTAAGTCAGGTTATGTGTGAAATCGGCATGGGATTCTCCGAATACTGAGATGGGCATGGGTGATACTGAGAAGGTGCTTAGTCTCTGGGTTTTCCAAGAGTCGATCGATACCTGACAAGTACAAATCGATGGTACTTAGTTCATGACAATGCAATAATCCTTGAAAATCATAGATCCTGTAATCAGTTTTTAAGACTCAAAAAGACGCAATAAAACAGAAAATGTCTAAAAATAAAAGCAAAAATATAAAAAAACAACAGAAAAATAGAGTTAGTCACAGCAAGTGTCCTCCTCCAGACTTACTTCACATTGTCCTGGTGTGAGAATAAACTTAAAGAAAGCACGACTTACGCATAAAAATAAAAATAAAAATAAAATAAAGTGCATAACACAAAAAAGGGTGAGAATGGCGATAGAACTACTGAGGACTCTGATTCTCTCGATCGCCCGGTACTTTTTGACGACAGGTTGTGTCTACTCGTCCTCTTTCTCGTCGGAGTCATTTGCAGGCCCATGTCCAGCAACAATGAGTCTTGTACTCGTATCAGCTCTGCTCCCAGAGGGTTCTCCTAAACATGAAAGCATATGCACCTTGACTTTCCTCAGTGCGTGCAAGATGCGTCTAAGCATAGAGTGCTTTGGCTGCTCCACCTCGAATTGCCACCGCCGATACTCCCTATCAATAAAATCATCAGAGAAGGGAGGTAAGTCATACTCCATAGAGTACTCTGGAATCACATGCTCCATCGTAACGTCTGCAGCAGTGCGTGAAGAGGATGGTAGTGGAAGCTCGTCTGGATCCTCAAATCTGCGTGATGTGGAACGGCATGGTGGACGATTGGTCTGCTCTAGCTGGGTAATCTTTGGACGAGTGATATAAGGCTCGAAAAGCACATTGGAACGGCAAGTGACTGAAGTGACCTTTGGAGCAGGAAGCTTGCACCAATAAGACATGTCAGTCCCGAGCATAGTACCTCTACTTCGTCTGCTTAATCAGATAGGTGAAGTTTATGAGGAGCCTCGTATCCATGTGATGGATCCTGTCAATCATCTGTGTGTTGCTGAGGTCAACCCTATGGAACCTGAAGATCGGAGTGAGGAGACTACCTACAGTCTCCTTCAGAGAAGCACCAAAGGATCCTCTGAATCGATGCTCGGTAAGCATGTTAACAAACACAAACCCCCAGTTGATGTCAAGTGTAGAATATTAAGGTTGAGGCATGTCCCCATAGAGGTCTAGCACAACATGAACGATGGCATGATGAAGCAGCTCCAACTCGCCCTTCTTTATTGCTCTTGTATCCTCCTTACCAAGGATGGTTGAACCGATGATCTTAGTGAACATCCGAACTACAGAGTTCCTGATATGAGTGAGCTTCGAATCATGACCCTGAAAACCTCCATCTGCGAAAAAATTCCACAAGGCATTCTTCACCGGACCATCCTTAGAAGGTAACCTTCCCTCAACTTCCTTTGGGAACCCATACAACCTGCATATGTCCCTGATAAACATCGTATACATTGCTCTATCGTATAAGAAGGTAAAGATGGAAGCATAAACCGAAGTATGTCGATCAGCAGCAAGATGAACATCATAGGATGCTAACAACTAACAGACTGGTTCTGATACAGCGAATGACTTTTGTGCACAAAGGTACTTAAACCGAGCCTCTCGGTCATGCCACCAACATCATCTAGAATGCCAAGCTTGTCAAGAGTAGTGGGATAGACAAACTTGGTCGAACCTTATCTTATTTCTTAGCAACTGATCATAGAAGATCCCGTGGAAACTCTGCCAACCTGCATATGCTTCCTTGTTCTTGTATGCAGGATCTGACTTCAGCAAGCTAGGATCCGATCTGTTCCCGCGGTAAGGATAAAAATAAGTGCCTTCGAGTCTATGTCATGGTGGGAGAGTTCGAACATCAGATTTTCTACCAGAAGATTGTCCTGCTTCCGATGTTGAAGGTCTTCTGATCTTCTTTGCTGGCTTTCGTTCACCTAAACTGACCATTTTTTGTAAAACGAGCAAAAACATAGATGTTAGTTTCACAAATAAGCATGAGACAAAAGGAAAATTCGAGTTGGAATGAGATTACTGAGAAATCAATTGTTAAAACTAATAACCAACACATGCAAAATCCAGCAATGCAATAGTCAATTTAACATCATCCCAATTCCAATCTTAGATTTTCAAATTTCTCTAAAAATTCTCCTTCAACCTAAAAAATCGTTTATATGCAAAACCAACCAGTGTGATTTATGTTTTAAAAGGTGTTTCTCGGTTCAATTTAAATGAATTGAACCGGTTTTTAAAAAATAAAATACTTACATGAGTCGATGATTGATCGATCAACAGGGTTTCCGTCCTTCCTCTTTTTAGACGATCGATCAATCACACCTGTGTAGGTCGATCGTGAGATCGTGCGCATAGTGTTGAACTTTGACAATCGATCGATCATCCTTCTAGAGTTGATAGGGAGGTCGTGCACAAAGTCTACGAGTTCGACGATCGATTGATCGCAGCTTGGTCGGTCGATTGTCAGATCACGCGCTTGGTCTCGTTAGTCGACGATCAATCAATCCTTATTGAACTGATCGATCATCAGGTCGTGCGCCTTCATCTGTATCCTCATCGATTGATCGATCCAAGCCTAGATCGATCGATCATTATGTTATGTTCACTTTCTCATTAAAAACAAAAACAAAACTAAACGAAAAGTTAAATTAAAACAGAAAAACTATAAAAGCGAAAACTACCTAAGAGTGGGTTGCCTCCCACTCAGCGCTTGTTTAGAGTCATAAGCTCGACTCTCATGCCACTAAAATGGCGGATTGACTCTTGGGAAGAATGTACACTTCCCTTGATAGTCTATCACCATTGATAAACTCTCTCAAGTGTTCATCTTTCCTGTGGAATTCAGCTCATGTGGTGTCCAGCAACACTACAGTTCCATCAAGACGAACCTTCTTCGCCGTGAATGGTCATGAAGTTCCTAATCCGAGCTTATATGCAAAAACCTCAAGACAAAAATTTCAAGACATAAACCCAAAATTTTCAACAGACTTGATGTTAATGATAAATCTGTCATTATGATCAACACAGTCTTCTGATACTCACGAAAAACATTGTACTCATCCTTTGATTCATACTCGAATTCATCATGTTCCAAGCATGTCAAAACTGAAACTTCAGATTCTGAAACTGCTCCCTTAACCTTAGAGGTAGTGATCATCCTACAAAAATTACCAGTCGAAGCTCTAATAGGATAAGAGACTTCTTCGTTCACATTTTCCAGAACCACACTCTTGATAGGGAAATCAATCTTAGCCCCCACAATGTTCAGAAATGGTCTTCCCAGAAGTATTGGAACCGCTCCGCCCTTCACTATCTCTACCACAGTAAAATCTGTTGGAACTTTTCAGTTTCTAACAAGAAGAGTGAAATTAACTAGCCTTCCTCTTAGGCATTTTGAGGTGGTGTCTCCAAAAGAGATAAAGGAGTTATGCTCTTGAATCAACTCAATCCCCAACTTCTTCATTATCTCCAGTGAGATGACACTCACCCTTGCTCCAGAATCGTAAAGTGCATCACTGAAAATCAATTTTCCTAGAATACAAGGGATAGTGAATTCTCCATGGTCCTCAAGCTTAGTAAGCTCTCTTAGGAATGGAATAGACAGCCTGTATTTCCCTTCCTTGCTCGCCTCTTGATTGCACTGCTTTCTTCAGATACAGGCTTAACCACATTGTATGACTCTTTCGGGTATTTCTCGACTTTCCCGGAAAGAGCTCCATGAGGTCTTCTCATGGCTTCAGTAATTTGAGCCACTTGTATATCCAACTTCTTCAAGTGTGCAGACACTGATTCGAACTTATTGTTAAGATCATTGTAGATACTATCAACTTTGGTGTTGAGCTCTTTGGTGGTTTTCTGCTGTTCGGTTGCAAGTTGTTGGATTAAAGCCTTGATCTCGTCATTGGATTTACCCGAAGAACTCGCTGACATCTACTGCTTCTACAGCACTTGCTGCTGGTACGGCTTGTATGGTCTTTGCTAGTTACTACCTCCTGAGTTCTAATTGTAAGGCTTCTGGTTGTTCCATCTCTAACTCGAACCTTATATAAATGGTTTCCCCTGAAAAGGTGATCCCTGAGGCATTACGAGAGCTGGAAACAATACAGCCTGAGGATTCTCGACGTTGGTGCTCCTGTAAGAAAGATAGTTCTGGTTATGTCCTTTGTTTTGCCAGTTCAAATAGTCAACTTCTCTCTACTCATCTGACATCCCTGAATCATCTTGAACCTACGCTACCTCTCTGTCATCGTCCAACTGATGCACATCTCTCTGATTTCCTTGATTAGCCTTGATAAGCATGTCGCGCTTCTCAGCAAGCTCATCTATCTTCTGAGTCTCAATACTATTTATCTTTCTCCCTCGGTCATACTGCGGGCAGTGGCTACTAGAACTTGCAGCTAAGTTATCGATAAGGGTGAAAGCTTCATCCCTTGTGTCAGTCATGAAATCTCCATTACTAGCTACATTGAGATTCTTGTAGTCTCACTTGATTCCACCGTAGAAGATGTTCAACAACTGCTCATCTGAATACCTATTATGTGGACAGTCACGTTGGTACTCCTTGAATCTTTCCCAAGCTTCACTCAAGGACCCACTAGGACGTTGCTGAAACACAGTAATTTTGTTTCTCAACGATGCAGTCTTCGACTTGATGTAAACCTGATCTAAAAATGCAGCTCGAACTTCTTCCCACATGGTAAGCAAACCTGGAGGCAAAATCGTAACCATCTAGAAGCTTTATCATAAAGCAAGTGGTGGAAGAGCTTACACTTAACGTAGTCTGTAGGGACTCTATTCAAACTTATCGTGCTACACATATCTTTGAAGTTCTCGATGTGATCCATCAGATTCTCTCCCGAAAGACCGTTGAAGACATAATGCTTTATCAATCTGATGAACTGAGGCTTGATCTCATTGTCTTGCCTCTGAATTGGTGGAGGATGAATAACAGATCTATTCTGGTAATATGTATGAGGAGTGTCCATATCATCAATAGCTCATCGCTGAGGCGGTTCCTGCTGCATCCTAAGCATAGCTAAACCCCTCTGCAACTGCTCAACCGTTTACTGCACATTCTGATTTCTCTGAATATCGTTCTGAACTTCAGGAACTTCTGGAAGCTGCTGGTTTTCACAATTCATTGCTCTTGCTTGTCAATTTTCTCTCTTGATTCTAGCAAGTGCTTCGTTATCAAAACTCAGTAGGTTTTCTAATCCTTGACTTTTCCTAACCATAAACCTAAAAGAAAAACAAAAAGAAAACACAAAAGAAAAACGTAAGTAAAAGGGTATATACTAGAAATCGAATCTCAATCAAAAGGCAACCAATTGGTTCCCCAGCAACGGCGCCAAAAACTTGATACGGTCAGGTTTTAACCCTATAAATCTACTGCAAGTGCACAGCAATGTAGTAGTACTTAGGTATCGAATCCACGAAGAACCAAGTTTGCACTTTTGACTACTCAATTCTAATTCAAGCTATATCAAATAATGATTGATGTAAAAGACTAACAACTTAACGATTTGCAAACAATATAAAAAGCATCAGGCATTGGGTATTCATCAGAAAATAAGAATCTAACGAGGGAAATTATTCAAGAACATTTAAGCTCATTCTCGACTTGAACATAGAAATCTAATAAATCCACAATTGTGGTATCTATTACTCTGTTTAGCAACCTAGAGTTCCTAACTGTCGTTGGCTCTAATGATGAAAACGGGCACTATCGAATAGGTTCAATCCATCCATAATTAATCCTAACAATCATCTGACGTTGGTTAAGTTCAATTGCTCATCTACACTAGTTCAGGAGTTTACGAAGTTTTTGGAAAGTAAACAACCTAAAATCATATACTAGGTGATCAAGCTAATCTAAGCATTACATACAAGTACAGATGGAGAATTTCTAATCATAAAATCCTATTTAAACCCCAATCATCGATTCCTAAATCCCTAGAAACCCTAAACCTGATTATGAAATTACTCAGACATGATCAAAGTAGAAACAAGAAACGTGATGAAAAGAAACATCGAATTGCAATTGAGTAACAAATAGGGTTCAGAAATCTTCTCAAAAGTATGGAGGAATTCTTCTCCCTGCTTACAGATTACTCTCTCAGCCGTAATAGAACTCTCTATATGTTGTAAATAAAATAAAAATGAGCTTTTACAGGTCCTAAAACTCGCAGGTACATAATAGGAGATTTAGGTTTTTTTCCTCGCAGCTTCGTAGATCGATCGATCAAGGTTGATCGGTTGATCATGGTTGATCGGTCGATCTCCAAATGAAATTGGTCGATCTCAAGGTCGGGCGCATCATCTTGTGAATCAGCTTGATTGGTCGATCTTCGGGTAGAAGGTTGATCCATAGATCGTGTGCAGCTCTCGTTGAGGAGAGTGATCAATCGATCAAGGTGTTGATCGATCGATCAGCGTTCTTCCGCTGAAATTCCAGAAACTGCTCTGATTCATCCCAAACCATGCTCCACATGTATAATCCAAATTAAACTTGTTTTCCACCTGAAAATACTCTAAATGCAAACAAATATTCTGAAAACATGCGAATTAACGAGCTTAAAACAGAAAAAATTGAGGTATATCAAGTCACTTAAACTAAACCAAATCCTTTACGCAGTACAGACCATCGGTACCATCTCTAGACCAGAAATGCCCAATCCTCGATCAATATTTTCCACACACCAACCAAACTTGTCTGAATACAAACTAGACTTGTCCAGACACCGACCAGATATGTTCGAACATCAATATTATCCAAACACTAACCAGTTTATCCCGAATATATCGCTTCCTTGTTCGAACCACGACCAATCTGGTCCGAACATCAGTCCTGTCAGAATCCAACATACCTGTCGAATCCGACAATCCTATCCAGTCCAACCAACTTGTCTTGTTCCGACAGTTTTGCCATAAAACCACGGTCTTGTCCGAAAATCATGGATCTGAAACCCACAAACTTAACTCATTTTCCACGCACGTTCGAATTTCCTTAGCCATTTCTCACCTCCAGGTCATACCATCTCAGCCTTTTACAGTTCTATCTGGAATCACCCGTATGTTTTGCAGGACGCGAGTGTTACATTTTTTTTCTAAGAAACCTGAAACTATTATACTAGGGACAAATAACTTTCAAACTTTGGGTTAAGGGAGAAATATATCACAAACTATTACATGTAGGGACAAATAAGTTTCCAACGTTTGGTTAAGGGAGAAATAGATCACAAACTATTATACTTAGGGACAAATAAATTTCGAACTTTTGGTTAAGTTAGAAATAGATCACAAACTATTATACTTAGAGACAAATAAGTTTCAATTTTTTGGTGAAGGGAGAAATAGATCTTTACGTTTATTCTCTAAGTATAAAAATATAATCATATTTCATGTCGTGATGTTGGAGGAAATAGATCACAAACTATTATACTTACAGACAAATGAGTTTCAAACTTTTGGTATAGGGAGAAATAGATCACAAATTATTATACTTATGGACACATTAGTCTCAAACTTTTGGTGTAGGGAGAAATAGATCTTTAAGTTTATTCTCTCGTGGACATATAGTGTATAGTCAAACGTTTCAAAGTTTTGATTAAGGGAGAANTAAGGGAGATATAGATCACAAACTATTATACTTAGGGACAAATAAGTTTCAACTTTTTGATTAAGGGAGAAATAGATCACAAACTATTGTACTTAGGGACAAATAAGTTACAAAGTTTTGGTGTAGGGAGAAATAGATCTTTAAGTTTATTCTCTCGTGGACATATAGTCTATAGTCAAACGTTTCATACTTTTGGTTAAGGGAGATATAGATCACAAACTATTATACTTAGGGTAAAATAAGTTTCAAACTTTTGGTTAAGGGAGAAATAAATCACAAACTATTATACTTGTGGACAAATAAGTTTCAAACTTTTGGTGTAATCAATATCAAAAGTAATATAGGGAACTAAAAAGTTGAGGATCTGTATTAAAAACTTTAGTTCGCCATAGTTTAATATATATAAAAACTTAAGTTCGCCATAGTTTAATGGGTATATATATAAAAGAAAAGTTTAGTTCGCCATACTTTAATATATATATATATATATATTAATACAGATCCTCAACTTAGTGCGCCATAGTTTGTGATCTTTCTTTATAAGATATATATATATATATATATATATATTACTTTTGATATCTCAGTTTTAGTTCTCAATATCTCATTACTTCTCAATTTCTCGATTTCTAAATTTCAAATA
>OVAX01003683.1:0-17901 GCA_900406405.1 Lepidium africanum | reverse complement strand
GTACTCTTAACTATAAGGCTGATACTCTTGCGCGTTCAGCGAGAGAATCGCTTATAGATTATCCACTGTATGTTCTCACCTAGTTGGTATTCTAATATCACGAGTTGACAAAAAAAAAGAATATTCCTTTTTTTTTTCAACCAGAGATAATATATTAAAAGTGATATACCTCCTAAGGTCTAGTCACAAGAGGGTTACAAATTCTCAAGAGGAATTTTAAGAAATGCTTTTTTTGACATACCCCTTTTCAAAAAGTGTCTCTTCATGCCTATTTTTCTCTCCTAAATTCCAAAGAAAATGGTAAATTTTGAAAAGAAGCATGTTAAAAAGGACATTTTAGAAATTCTCCCAATTCTCAAACCATTAGCCGACTCTCGATAAACACGAGCGAGAGCATCAGATTTATGGTTAAGAGATCTCAGGAGTACATGGAGAGTAAAAGACTGGAAAAGAGACTTCAATCTGAAGAAATCTTCTTGATACGTTTGAAAGATCGGCCACTCATCTGGGGACTCCATCATCTTGACTACGTCTATGCAATCCGTTGCAAGCTCCACCTCCAAAAATTGACTATTGGAGGATATTCTAAGAATATTCTTTATAGAGTGAAAAATACAGTAATGGGTTGGAACAAAACTCAACTCTATTTTAGAGTTAATCTATTATAGAATAAAAACTAGAGTAATGGGTTGGAAATGCTCTGAGCATATTGTTGATAGGGTCCAATATGAGTGGATTTTACGTTTTCGAATGTCTTGATTATTTGCAACATTCTGTAATGCTTGATTCAAATTAATATGATAAAGGTATTGGAGAAAAAAAAAGATAACACTATTTAATTTTTTATGAATAAATAACCATTTAAAATAAAATATGACATACTTTATATGATCTTTAAGTTAAAATGTGGTCACAATTTTATATTCTTAAATATGACATATTAGATATTATTTTAAAATATAAATAAGCCAAAATAACGATAGTTTATATGAAATCAATATCGATATATTCATTTTTTTAAACGTCATAAACCAATTCTATTTACTTGAAGCAACATAATCCTCGTAGAAGATTGAAGTTATACAATACGGAATTCAGTGAAAACGTTCAAAATACAAACAAACATCATTAGATTTAACTAGACTATCAGCAACATGATTACTAGATCTTGGGACCAAGATAAAGACAACACTGTTAAATTTTGACTGCCAGTATTTGATTTCATAGATCCAATTACAGAAAGCAAAGCTTGATCGAGTGCCGATTAACATTTCTAATTTAACTTTTAAACTCTTTAAATTAACAATAATTTGTATTGTATAACAGCCGAAAACAGTTGGACTAATAATACTGTTCTTTTTATAAATTATCATGGACAAAGGTTTGAACTCTCTCCATGTAGGAACTTATTGTATAATGTATATTAATCTCAATTCTCACATAAACGAGCATAGTAAGAAGAAATATTCAACCATTAAACTTTCTCAAATAACATAAAGTAAAATTTTTAATATTTTATAAAAAGATCTTGAATAATTTTTCTGTAACATATATTAAACTCAATTAATTGTTTCTAGAAAGTAAGAATATTTGGAATTAGAAAATTTAAAATATTAATTAATAAATGTATTTGTTAAAATATTTACTTATATATACTGATATACATATATCACATTTATAATGAAGATGAAATTTAGTTATATTGTATTCCTTAATGTATGTAGGAATATATATATATATATACATATATATACATATATGTTCTTTAAATGTGTTTGTGATTTTATAATGTATCTTTAGTAATTTGAATGAAATATTTTGTTAGAATGTATTTGTCCCACATCGAAAATTGAGACTATTCTAATTTACTATATATATAAAAAAGGCCAATACACTCATTATCAATTAATTTTGAGTTGGAAACCCATAATTTAACATATTTGTATAATTATTTGTAAATATACATATATATTATAAATAATTAACTTATAATGTTTTGATATTATTTAATTTTTCTCGACATATACATTGCTGTCGAGAACCGTACAGAGCCATCGAGGATTGTAAGGGCAAGATTATCGGAAGGTTTCTTATTTTTTTTTATTATTATTTTTTTTGTCAAATGAAAAAAAAAAAAAAACAAAAACACAACCAACCAATCAGAATCCGCCACGTCATTAGAAACCCACCTCCTAAGTTTTTTATTTAAGAAACTCTCTATCTCTCTTTCCCTCACTTTTTATTATTTTATTAATATTTTAATCTAAGAAACCTCTTAGATACCATCAATAATGATGGTCTAATATCCACGACTGAAGGACACCATGGAGAATTTCATATGAAACTGTAACGCATTTCGATTTCTGATGGCTTAGTCCATACGGATAATATTCATTTGGATCTTCCTATTCTGGATGATTTCTACACGAATTTGTCCGTCTGTATTACAAAATTATTTACTATCAAAGAGGTTGTTATCAGTCCTGCCACATGCTATTACGAACTCTCAATCAGCCTTCCTCCCAGGTCGTCTATTATCAGAAAATGTTTTGCTCGCAACTGAACTTGTGCAAGGTTATGGGCGGCAAAATTTGAGTTCTCGAGGGATGCTAAAGGTTGACTTAAAAAAGGCCTTTGACTCTGTCCAGTGGAATTTTGTTCTTGCAGCATTGAAGGCACTAAATCTCCCATCTAAGTTTGTAAACTGGATTTCTGAATGCATAAGCTCAGCCTCGTTCTCCATTATTGTTAATGGAGTTACGAGTGGTTTTTTCAGCAGTACAAAAGGCCTTAGACAAGGCCCCGTTGTCGCCGTACCTCTTTGTCCTCACAATGGAAATTTTCTCTCGGTTACTAGGCTCCAGATTTGGCAACGGCTCAGTCTCCTTCCACCCTAAGGGATCTCCGATAAACATCTCTCATTTAATGTTTGCAGACGATGTCATGATATTCTTTGATGGCTTAAGCTCTTCCCTCCATGGAATCTTAGAAACTCTTGATGACTTTGCTGTTTGGTCAGGACTTGAAATCAACAAGGAGAAATTGGAATTGTTTTTAGCAGGAGTGGACAACATTGAGCTGCAAACGATTCAACACTATGGTATTCCCGCAGGTACTTGACCAATACGGTATCTGGGTCTTCCCGCAAGCTCACAATCTCAGTCCCGCAAGCTCACAATCTCAGACTATGAACCACTTATTGAAAAGATCGGTCTAGTTTGCATAGATGGTCAACAAAACTACTCTCATTCGCAGGTCGAACCCAACTTATCTCAAATGTTATTTCAGGAATAATGATCTTTTGGATGCCAACCTTCTCGATCCCGAAAGGCTGCATAAGGGTTATTGAATCGATGTGTGCTAGATATCTTTGGTCAGGTTCTATAGACCAACGAGATAATGCTAAAATTTCATGGGAAACAATTTGCCTCCCCAAGCGTGAAGGAGGCTTAGGGACGAGAAACTTTGTCACGTGGAATTTGGTACTGAACTTGAGACTGCTGTGGCTTCTTGTTGCATATAGTGGCTCCTTATGGGTTGCATGGGACAAGCGATACAATATCTCCTCCTCTACAGGTTTTTGGTCTGCTACTGCAAAACCATCGCACTCAGCAAATTGGAGAGCCATCCTTAAACTCAGATCTTTGGCACAAAAATTCCTTCAGGGAAATTTAGGCAATGGCAACACATTGAGCTTCTGGTTTGACGCTTGGACTCCGTTTGGGTAACTGCTTGAATTCTTGGGACCAAACAGACCTCAAGCCTTGAACATTCCAATAACCGCCTCTGTTTCGGATGCTATCTCTGGAAACTCTTGGGTCATTTCACATCCTCGGACGGACAACGCAGTTTCCCTCCAAGTGCACTTATCAACCATTATACTGCCTCTACTTCAATCTGAAACTGATCATTATGAATGGTCAATAGAGGGCACATCAACTAATGGATTATCTTCATCCAAAACATGGTCTGTCTTAAAAGAAAAATCGGATGTAAAGCCTTAGCACAATTCTTTTTGGTTCAAAGGAGCCACACCAAAGCATGCTTTTATGTGGGTCCGTCATCATAACAGACTCCCCACGAGAGACCGTCTACTAACCTGGGGAATTCCGGTAGCTCCGCAATGCTGCCTCTGCGCCTCCTTTGCTGAAAACCGTGAGCACCTATTACTCGATTGTGAATATGCTGCAGCTATTTGGTACAACATTTGCTCCCGCCTATCTATCCAAGCAACCACCTTTCAAAGCTGGGAAGCTTTTACTTCATGGATGAATCGATCTTGCACTAGAGCTCCTTCTACATTGAGGCGGCTTGTTGCTCATGCAGCTTCCTACGCCATTTGGAAACAAAGGACAATGCATTCCACAATGGTACTTTTTTACCTCCTCACATACTCTTCAAGGAAATCAATCGGGAAGTTATTAACTCCATTAACGCATGAAGACAAAGGAAAAAATTCATGAATCTAATGAGCTTTTGGCTAGTCTGATTCCATTTTTTTTCCAATGTATTAAGAGCAAAGTCTTGTTTTTATCTTTATTTTTGGCAAGCCTACGCTCAAAGCCTCTCGAGGCAAGCTTTTGTATTGTACAACTATTTCAGTAATGAATAGTAACATACTTATCAAAAAAAAAATTTCATAGCTATGCTAAGAAGATAAGAGATGATTAAGCAATTTATAGCAATTTAAGCAATTTAATGTAAATAATTCATTAAATGAAAATTTATCCGGAGACATGATTATCCATACAAACTATGAAAACATAGTGTTTCCTACATTAATCAATGACTATTGCATACAAGCATTCATAAATGAATTTAACACTTTTGTTTTATTATAATAATTATTATTTTTTCACTCAATTTCTTCCATTAAACTTATATGTCGAGCATTACAACATGAGAAATACAGAAGATAAGACATTGCTTAACAAAAAACAAACTACTAATTATAAGATAAAATACAATCAGGTGGAGGTAGAGACTCGAACACAGCGAAGGTATTCGATGGCAATTGGAATAACGTTCTTGGATCTGTAGAGAAACCTGAACAATTCCCAGTTTTGTAGACACAAGGATCGGTGAACCATAAGGGCAGCTCTTAAAACCATACAATATGAGCCGTTGAACAATTTCTCCTGAGAGGAGACAACTTGTTAAACCATTCTCTCCCGTACAAAGAAGAATGCTAGGTCTAGTAACTTCAGAAAAATTATTAGCCTAGATAAAGGGCTGAAAACTAATTGATACCCAATCAAACTTCTAAGGTCCATGGAATTAGTCATGTCCTCTAAGATCCAATTCCAAAGACAGTTTAGAGAAAGATAATTGGGGTACCTCGAATTAAACCAGGCCCAGAGAAAAGGCCCATTACCAGGTCTGGTCCATAAAGGCCCTGGATGGGTGAAGGAGACATGAACCCTACTAGGGTTTTGCAATGAAATGCCGCTGCAGAGGTACACTCTCGATCCACCGGAAAAATTTTCTTGGCCTTCGACGAGATTTGAAACTCTCCAGAAATCCTCACTCATCTCGGAAGAGATTCTCAACGGAGTAGTGGGTGCACATGTTTTTAGACACGACGGAGGGGATGAGGGAGTTATTCGCCAGACTGGAGCCTCACTGGAGAAAGGTAGCACCTTTGGCCGAAATGGTCCAGCCTGGAGAAAGCAGGGAGTGATGAAAATGGTGGTCTCGGCGGTTAAGGTTCGTCAGAGTAGAGTGAAATACTAAAGGAAACAAAAATACAGACGAAGGTAATGGAGGAGAGAACAATGTGAAGAGATACAGGGACCTCAGCTCCGCTAAAGGGCCACGGTGGTGAAGCCATTGAAGGTGTCTTCATCCTCTAAAGACAGATCTTCGAGCTTCTCTGGCCATAGCTTTCATTGGAGAAGAGGGGCACAAGGTATGAAGAAATATAAGAGACAGAAAACAAAAGGGTGGAAGAGAAAGCGTCCAACGGTGGTGAGATCCGTGAGATTGGTGTCACCAGCGTCAGAGAAAGAATATATGTTGAAGGCTCTGATGGGTTACGATGGAGAGAGAGTTTTTTTATCTTCCCCGATCTTGTTTCATTATAATTAAGAGTTCTCAATCACAACTTTATATATATCAATCAGAAGGGCTAGGCATAATATCCAAAACTGAAAAACCGAACCGAGACCGATCCGAAATAATGGGTACTGAGTAGTACCGGGAACCGAGGAAGATACCTATTGGGTCCTCTTTATCTATACCCGCGGGTATCGGGTAATACCCGATACTGAACAGATACCCGAATGGGTACCTAATTAACCCGAAAACATGTAAACAGATATGAGAATTTAGGGTAATTTTTCAATACTATTAACGGTATTTAGGTATTGTTTCGGGTATTTGGGTATCTTTTGGGTAAATAATAGTATTTTGGATATGAAATACTCGAATATATAGTGAAATCGTAAAAAATTTTCTAATATTTATATCTAACCTGAATAAGAACCAATACCAAAACTGAATTAAATTGTATATGGTTCCTAAACGGTGATAGAAAATATGGACCCGAACTGACTTGGAACCAAGCGGAACCGACCCGAACCCGAACCAAAATATATGCGGTTCCGTAATGGGTATAAAAGTTTCATACCCGAATGATCCGAACCCGAATGGATATTACCCAGAACCGACCCGAATACCCGAATGCAAATGCCTACATTCTGATGTCCTTAACTTGATCCAATCAATTAGATTTAAACCAAAAATATAATAAACTAACCATATTATAAAGAGCGAAGACATGAAAGGCAGAGTAAATAAATTCATCCCTGTTAATGTGAAAAACTAACAACTGAAACAAGAAAGCTTTATTAACAATTCAACAAATGAAATGAGATTTTATTTGCTGAGAGGTGAGATAACTCTCGCTACAAGACTGGATATTTTGTTTTAAGTGTGTTTGTTGTCAATGCCGATGTCCTTTCAATTGAATTCTCTCTATTTATAAATATTTCATCTGTAGGGTTTCCTATGTTTTCATTCATTTTCTTCTTTCCCTGATTGAGCGGGATTTGATTGCATCGTTATAGTGTCAAATAGCCTTTCAGATTTGCTGGGATATCCTTCATTTCCTGATACTGCGTTGATTTAGTCCACAAACTTTTCTTTCTCCGACTAGTGGGCTAGCATTGAAGTTGCTTGAAGATCACGTGCGAGTCACAGGGAGCTGTTTTAGTAAAGGTCATGTGCAAGTCACAAGATGGTGTTTAATGAAGAGCATGTGCGAGGCACACAGAGACTTGAAGAGGAAGCTTTCACTGAAAGAATTTGAATCGAAGATAAGATTATCAAGAGTTAAAGATAAGACTTATCAAGAAAATATGATTAGATTTATTTGTTAGGTTAGGAGATTGTAGGAAATAAACTCGTGAGCCCTTGTGTTATAAAAGGGATCTCAGTTGTAATTTGAGTTTCTTAGAACTTAGAGGTTAAGTTTTAGAAAGCTAGTGAATTGAATCTTTTTAGGCTATTGGTTTTAAAAAAGTTGTTTTAGGTTGGTTTCTAGGTTAGATTAATTCCAACAGAAGTTTGTCTTTTGTAGAAAAGGAAATTTCTAATAAAACATAAATCTTGTTTGGAATTCTTGAGTATTGCTGAATTGCCTTTTACAATTGATATCAGAGCGGGTCACCTCATAACGTTTGTTTGTGTTTACATGTAATAGATCCTGAGGACATAATGGACAATTTACAGCAACAACTAGTTGTGGTAGCAAAAACACTCAAGTTGGATCCAAAAAATTATAGACACTGGAAAGTTCAGATGGCTTAGCACATTCAAGGAATAGACTCTGATGTGTGGCTCGCTGTTGAAGAAGGTTGGGAACATCCGGTTGTTAAGGATGCAAGTGGTGAGTTTGTTCCAAAACCGAGGAAATAATGGACTTCTGAAGAGAAATCAGATGCTAAATGAAACTCTAAAGCTTTGTCGGCCATCTTTAATTCACTTCACTGTAATCAATTCAAGAGAGTGCAAGGTTGTAATAGTGCTAAAGAAGCATGTGACATTCTTTAAGTAGGGTTTGATGGTACTACCAGTGTTAAAAGAACTCAAATTGATATTCTGGCATCACAATTCAAGAATCTGACTATGGGAGAAGATGAAACAGTGGCTGAGTTTAGTAGTAAGTTATCGTCCTTGGCACATGAAGCATTGATTCTGGGAAAAACATACAAGGACAAGAAGTTGGTAAAGAAATTTATGATGTCTTCCCACTAAGTTTCATGGTCATCGATCAGCTCTCAAAGTCTCTCATAATTCTAATACTATGATATTCGATCATGTTGTAGGCATGATGCAAGCTTATGAGCTTCAGATTATGTCAAAGTATAGAACTACCAAAGGAAAGAGTATTGCTCTTGTATCTGGAAAATCGACTCGTGAAAAGGAATCTACAAAAAGTTTGGAAGAGAAAGTGGGTTTAATAGTAAAATGATTCCTTTAGAAGGTTGAAAGAGGACAAAGGAAGGAATATCAAGCCCCTGCTAAACAAGCAGCTGATAAAGACAACTATAAAGCTGACAAGCAATGTCTTGAAATGTCAAGGTTATGGTCATTGCAGATATGAATGTCCTCCTGTTAAGTGAAAAATGACTATTCAATGATATAAGTGTAAAGGGTATGGACACACTAAGAATAAATGTTTTTCTAAAGTACGTGAAAAATCAGCTATCAACACTCTAAGTGATACCTCGACAGTGACAGTGAAGAAGATGACAATATCCTAAATCACTTTGTGTCACATTTCAGAATTGTCGACATGAATGATATTGAGGAATAAGTGGAAAATGTTGAAATTGTTTTTACTCGGAAAATCAGAAGTACAATCTATGATCTGCCGAACAACAAGATGATGATGTAAATGAATATGAGCAGATGATGAACTGGATATGACTTAGGAGGATCAGCTGAACTTTCTTATTAAATCGCTGGTGGAAACTCAGGAAGAGAAAAATAAGTTCAAAGTTGGAAAACAAGATACATTGCTTATACTTAAGAAAACCTAAAAGGAATTGACAGACACAAAGTTGAAGAATGTGGAACTTGAGAGTAGAATGCATGAACAACTGAAACATATTAAAATGCTGTCCAAAGTAACGAAAGATTAAGATTATCTTCTTATAGTTAGTAGAACTGATAATGCAAATCAAGGTCTTGGCTACAAAGAACTTGAATCAAGGGAGATGAAGTTTGCTAAGGCATCAAACAAAAGTGCTACTTTTCCAAATCCGTAGGTATATCTCTTGGTTACAGACAAGATATGTCATATCAGTGTTCATGCCTTGGATGGAGAAACCAGAAACCTGTTTTTCGAGGTTCCAAGTGGGATAATCTGGTTGAGTGCTGGTATTGTGGGAAGCAAAGTCACATGAAGTATCAATGTTAATGACTTCAGTCACATGTTCAGAAACTCTGAAAACAATGGAGATTTACATTCAACAACAAAAACAGGAACCAGATTTGGGTCAAAAATTTGGATCTGTTCAGTACGGTTGCTTTCACAGCGGGTTCTAAATCCTTGAAAGGAAAATGGTACTTTGATAGTGGATGCTTAAAACACATGACCGGAGAAAAAGAAGTTTTACAGGACCTTGAAAAAATCAATGCAGGAAAGATTGCTTTTGGAAATGGAGCAAAAGGTAAAATACGAGGAAAAGGGAGAACACCAAGCTTAATGAATTCGAAAGTAACAGATTTTTTCCCGTGGATGGTCCGATGGTGAATCTCATTAGTATGAGTCAGGTGTGTGACATAGGTCTGAATGTAACTTTCGCTCGAACAAATTGTCGGGCAATTGATTTAAAGGGGACTGTTTATCTAGAAGGAGTCTGCACATGAAATGATTGTTATATGTGGGTTCCAGGTACTACGTGTATGGTTGCAAAATATGAAAGTAAAACTCAGATCTGGCATCAACGATTAGATTACATTAATTTTCAAATAATGGTTGATTATTTACTAAGGAGATTGTGACAGGTCTACCAAAACTTAAACGTGATCAAGAGTTTGTTTGTGGACCGTGCAACATGAGAAAATAAGTCAAGACACAACACTAGTATGTACCTGATGTGAGATCAAAGGATATTCTTGAACTTGTTCATATGGATCTGATGGGTCCAATACAGGTTGAAAGTATGGCAGGAAAAAAGTACATTCGGGTTGTTATTGACGACTTTAGCAGATACACTTGGGTACGGTTTCTTCGAGAAAAGAGTGATTCATTCGAGAGTTTCAAAATAATGGCACTTCAACTGAAGAATGAGCGTCAAGGAATTAAGTTCATTAGCAGTGATCATGGTGGTGAATTTGAGAATGATATATTCAAGAAATTTTGTTATGAGTAGGGCATTGATTATCATCTCAGCACCAAAAACTCCTCAGCAGAATGGTGTGGTAGAACGGAAAAACAGAACTCTGCAGGAAATGGCGAGAGCTATGTTACAAGGTAGTAATGCTCCAAAATCATTTTGGGCGGAAACAATCAACACAACTTGCTACATTATCAATCGAATGTATGTCAGAAAAGGAACAACAAAAACTTCCTATGAACTGTGGAAAAGAAAAACACCAATAGTCCATTATTTTCATGTATTTGGATGTGTGTGTTATATTCTTAATGAAAAAGATTACCTTGAAAAGTTTGATTCGCAAAGTGATGAAAGACTCTTTCTTGGATACTCTGGGTCAAGCACAACCTACAGAGTTCATAACAAGCGTACATCAACAGTTCAGGAAACCATGAATGTTGTTTTTGATGATGCTTTAATGTTTCGTCTTATAATTCAACATGTTAATAATATTAGCACTGAGAATCAATCAGCTGATACTGCTTCAGAGGATCAACGCACCAAAGGTGATACCCCAGCTCAATTACATCAGAATCACTCCTCAACAAATGTTATAGGCGAGATTTAGGGGAGAAGGATTACCCCGGGTAAGCAAATTGATTTCAGATAGCTAGCTGGTATTCTTACTTTTGTGCCACAAAAATAGGGTGTTGTTGAAGCTGTTGAATACAAATGTTTTGTTTCAAAGATTGAACCAAAGACATACAAAGAGGCTTTGTTGGATGAGTTTTGAATTAAATATCTGTTTTTAACTTAAAGTGATGGTAAGGAGGAAGAGAACATCAGACCAATCTTCTTCTCCTCGTTTCACGTGACGGTCACATGACTTCGTTCACGTGATTAACATGTGACTCCTCAAAGCTCACACTTTCAATATCCTCCTTTTTGACTTGATGTTCATCTCGAGCTAACAAGATCTTGTTGTGCACAAACATCCCCCTAAAATATGTCTTCTCTATAATTAGACATTTGTATCCATCATTTGCTTTTATGGCACAAAAACAAGTTATTGTTGAAGCTGATGAATACGAATGTTTTGTTTCAAAGATTGAACCAAAAACATACAAAGAGGCTTTGTTGGATGAGTTCTAGATTGCATCTATGCAAGTAGAGTTATTATATTTTGCTCAATTGAATATGTGGGTTCTTGTTTGTCGACCTAAAGATGTCAATGTTGTTGGTACCAAGTGGATCTTCAAAAACAAAATTGACAAGGATTGAAATTTTGTGAGAAACAAGTCTCGACTGGTTACTCAAGGTTATTCGCAAGTGGAAGGTGTAGATTTTGAAGAAATGTTTGCACCAGTTGCTCAATTGGAGTCTATCAGATTTCTGTTTGGAATGACATGCAAGATAGGGTTCAAACTATATCAGATGGATGTTAAGAGTGCTTTTGTAAATGGATTTCTTGAGGAAGAAGTTTATATTGAACAACCCAAAGGATTCGAAGATCCTAAGTATCCAAATCATGTTTACAAACTAAACAAGGCTCTATATGGACTCAAATAGGCGCCAAGAGCTTGGTATGATCGCCTAGCCACATTTCTGATCGAGAATGGGTACACACGAGGGAGTGTAGACAAGATTCTATTTACTCATAAAAATGAAGATGGCTTCATCATAGTACAAATCTATGTTAATGACATAGTATTCAGATCTACAAGTCAAAACATGGTGAACAAGTTATTGAAGTCATGACTAGAGAATTTGAGATGAGTATGAATGGAGAATTCACTTACTTTCTGGGTCTACAAGTGAAACATAAAGCTGGTGGGTTCTTCGTTAGTCAAAAAACTTATGCGAGAAATCTAATTCAGAAAAATTTGGAATGGAAACAAGCAAGACAACAAATATTCTTATGGGAACGAACGAAAAGCTTTCCAAAGATGAATCAGGGAAGTGTGTTGATGCAACATCTTATATAAGTCTGATCGAAGGTCTGCTGTACTTGACTGCTAGTCGTCCAGATCTCTGTTTTTTGGTTGGAGTGTGTGCAAGATTTCAAGTTGATCCTAAAGAAAGTCATTTCCAAGCAGCAAAACGTATTTTGAAATATGTGAGCGGAACACAATGCCTTGAGATTTTCAACACAAATGATACAACCACAAGCTTAATAGGATACTACAATGCATATTAGGTAGGATGTGTTGATGATCGAAAAAACACAAGTGGTGGATGTATTTTCATGGAAAACAATCCGATTGCCTGGTTCAGTAAAAAACAGAACAGTGTTTCGTTATCAACAACAGACGCATAATACATTGCACTGGGGAGTTATTGCACTCAACTTCTATAGATGAAACAAATGTCTGCTGATTATGGTACAATTTTGAAACTTTACTTGTTTATTGTGATAATCAAAGTGCCATTAGCATTGCTAAAAATCTTGTTTAACACTCACGAACTAAGCATATTGATACACAACATCAAATTATTCGTGAACTTATTGAGGAGAAACTGATTAAACTTGATCATGTGAACATTAAGTATCAACTTGCTGATTTATTTACTAAACCACTATCTTTCAATCGATTTGTTGAATTAAGAACATCGATTAGAATTTGTGAAAGCTAATCTTGATTTAAGGTGTATGTTGAGTTGATTTGAAGCAGGAACTTGATTCTGGAATAAGATAGCAGAAACCTGAAAAAGGCAGACATATATCAGGGTTGATCAAACAAGTGGAAAATAGCTGTCTATCATGCCGTCACAAGTTGATCTCTGAATTGGTTTATCAAATTTTAGGAAAGGGAAGTCAAAGAGCTGAGGAGAGTGAGTATACATTCACAAAAAGGTGAGGTATCTGAATCTTGGGTTGAGAAGTCAAGTGATATCCTGATTCATGTAGATGATGTAATATCGTGCCCATGATGACTTGCCAAAACAAATGATCTAGAGAGATACTTCAACAAACAAAACGCTAATGGTGTCGGACTTAAGATGTTGGTACAATCATATGATTGGGTCGAATTTAAAATTGTTTGTTACACATTTAACTTTATAACTCATTAAAGAAAATTCTAGCTGCGTGATCCGTTTGATACTCTCAAGTCCTTGAAAAATACTTATGATAAAGGCTTGCTAGTGTGAAAGTCTAGCCATTAAATTCTCAAAGAGTAGGGGATTTGTTTGAAGTTTTTGGAAATAAAATTTCATGTGAATGATTTAGTCTTGACAAAGGTATAAATTAACTTAATGCACTGAATTCTTTAATTTGATAATTTGGTTAAATTTTTGTTGAAGTGTTCACATGTTTAAGCTTAATGTGGGTCACTCACAAGTTTGTTTTCACCTGAATACTGATCGTTCGATTTAAATATCCATATTGAGTGGTATTTAATTGCAAGATTCTGTTTATGGTGATTCAAATTGAAATTTTTAGGGGTGTGACTTGTTGGCTGTTGGACTAACATGTCAATTCGAAAAGAATTAGACAAAAGATTAGTGGG
The DNA here is from genome assembly GCA_900406405.1 of Lepidium africanum. Lineage (NCBI taxonomy): Eukaryota > Viridiplantae > Streptophyta > Magnoliopsida > Brassicales > Brassicaceae > Lepidium > Lepidium africanum. The sequence goes on along the minus strand of OVAX01003683.1, from coordinate 4,067 downwards.
CTTTTCGTGATATGTAGGCCCATAAAAGAAGATAGTGTTTAAGCGGGATCTTTTTGGGCGGTGAAATCAAAGGTACAATTCTCAAGAGACATTCATTAATTAGAGGCATCTGAGACTCGTTCGCTTCATCTTCTCATCACTTCTCTAAACAAAGCAAATATAAATTAGGGCTTGAGAAAATCAAAAGTTCAACAATGGAGAATATGGTACAGTTTTTTTCTCAAGGGTACAATTTGGCAACGATGATGGCCTACCTCAGCAACACTGAAAGGTTAATGGTTTTTTTTGAATCTCTCGGGATTAAGGTGCAATCTCAACCATCTGTGCATCCGATTACGACTTCAATGGACGCAACTCGAAATGAGGAGGTTGAAGAACCACCAAAATCACCATTCTTGGGTGATTTCAAGGAACCAGAGGAAGAACAGAGAACTGATTTCGTCTCTGGATCTCACAGCGCATCACCTTCTTCGTCTCATGTTCGCAATGTCTCGGATCTTGAAGCAACTGACTTTGTGGAGATCACTGAAGTGTCTGGTCCTTCCAATATTGGAGATTCAAATGTTTGTTCTAGGTTTCACGAATGAGTCATGAAGATGGATTTGAACCCTAATCCTAGAAAAACTCGGAAGGTTATGAAACAAGAAACAAGGTCTCATTCGTCGGTCAAGAGAAGTGTCTCTCCAACTTTTGGTTCTTCGATATTCTCCGTAAAAGAGGCTTACAATAGGTATTGCCTTTACTCTTTAGAGAATGATCGGTTTGTTGTAAAAATTGCCTATGAATTTGAGGAAGGAGATAATGTTCTTCAAAACTTGCTCATAAATGCTTGACGGCTAGGTTCTGTTGACTCTGTTGTAGATTATAATCCTAAGGTATTGTGGGAATTCGGGGAAAATATGCCTCATGAAGAACAGAAGAGTGATAGCTAGACTGTTTTTCTAAGAGGATTTAACTACACTCTTTCTGCTTCTCGAATCAATGATGTGCTCGGTGCACCTAATGTTCATGATCGTTCTGATCCGTTTAAATTAGATGAAGTTCTTGGGGAGGACATTGCTACTTTTGTAAACGGAGGAGTTCTCGCAAAATTAGGCAAGGTTAGGATGGGCCATTTTCAACCTCTGTATGCTCAACTCTACACGATTTGTTGCTCTAGTTGGTTCCCAACTTCTAATGATGGTTATGTAAGTGCCACAAGGGTACAACTTGTTTACAAGATCGCTAAACAGATGCCAATTAATCTTGGAAAGATTATGTTTGGTCACATCAAAAGAGTTGATGCTTCAACAAAGACAACCAAGTTAAAACTGTTTTTACCATATCCTTATATGCTCACTCGTTTGTTGGCGAGTCAACGTGAGGTTCCAGTCTCTAATCCTCTTGTTCGATCACAAGGAAATGCAAAGAAGAAGGAAAAAGTGACTACAACAGAGACCTACACTACCAAGGAACTGTTGGAAACGCTTCTAGCTCTTGGCACTGAGATGGTTGTTCTCTGTAAGGAAGCGCTAAACCAAGGTAAGTATCCTCTTACTTAGTTGTGTGTAAATTAAATGTCTGCTTTTGACTTAATGTGATGCTAAGCAGGGGGAGAACATCAAACTCAGCATTCTAAACAGGACAAGGAACCAAGTGATCAGATTCATGACATATCTAATTAAGGGGGAGTACGTGTTAAAGGGGAGATCGTTGTTTTGCTCTATTTATTGCCCGACGTGTGGCATTTCTTTTGGAAACTTGATGTTTGTTTTTCTTTTAACGATTCTGTTTCTTTTTGGTCTGAAGAACTTGGTTACAAATTTTTTTTAGTTGTAATTCTTTTAGTTTCCGTTGATTAATCAAGTGACTTTTCAGGAATCATCTTTTTGATATTTATCAAGTTGTTTGGTATTATGACAATCTCTTGTTCTAGTTTGTAAGTTTGTCATGACAAGTACTTGAGCTTAGATATCACATCAAATCAAAAAGGAGGAGATTGAAGTTGCTTGAAGATCACATGCGAGTCACATTGAGCTGTTTTAGTAAAGGTCATGTGCAAGTCATGAGATGGTGTTTCATGAAGAGCATGTGAGGCACAAAGAGATTTGAAGAGGCAGCTATCATTAAAAGAGTTTGAATTGAAGATAAGATTATCAAGAGTTGAAGATAAGACTTATCAAGAAGATATGATTAAATTTATTTGTTAGGTTACGAGATTGTAGGAAACAAACTCGTGAGCCATTGTGTTATAAAAAGGATCTCAATTGTAATTCGAGTTTCTTAAAATTTAGAGGTTAAGGTTTAGAAAGTTAGTGAATTGAATCTTTTTAGGCTATTGGTTTTTAGAAAGTTGTTGTAGATTGATTTTTAGGTTAGATAAATTCCAAGGGAAGCTTGGCTTTTGTAGAAAATAAAATTTTTAATAAATCGTAACTCTCGTTTGGAATTTTTGAGTATTGCTGAATTACCTTTTTACAAGCATGTCGATTGGGTTTGATTTGCCCTATTTATTGGACTTTGGTTATGGACCTAGATATATCGAGACCCAACTGTTAACAAACCCGAATAGAAAGAATTATAGTTAGTAACCGAGATATATTTAGTTTGTAGAAATTAGTATGCACAATTATAAAGTCGTGTAGCAAATATTATATTTTTTAGTCTTTATGGATTTCATACAGGTATGACAGATATTTTTTCTTTTAAAAATGGATGAGGAACATTTTTAGAACTACATTAGTTGTTTGATTCGAAATTAATAGGCCGGTATGTGTTATTTATTTGAACAAAAAAAACGTGACAGAATCATATGTACAACTCATGTGGTCACTAGTTTTGAAAGCTTACTTGATCCGTTATTAATTTGCGTATCTTTAACATAATTCTCATGATTTGCATCCAATCCAAAGAGTTATTTATGGTTTCAGTTTCTAAATTTCTATTTTTATCAACAATTTCATGGATAAGATCCCTTGCATAACCAACGATCCAAATCCCTAACCTCTTTGTAGTATCACGTGAGCCAAATACAATTTTCTGGAATCGAAATCCAGTAAAAAATGAAATATATTTTTTCTCAGATTGAAGCAAAGGTTTTTTTTTTAAAAATAAACTAATGCTGAGAAGAGTAGATTAAAACAAGATTCTGAAATTTGAATAAATATCAGAATTTATATATGATAAATACAAATTATCGAGATACATATAATATAATTAAAATATAAGTTCTAGTATAATTTAGATTAGATAAAAAAGCCAACTTTAATATATTGGTCCTCATACGGGACTTTATTTGGTTATTAGATAGAGGAGCATTTAGGTCTTCTATAGTCGCTTACGATCCATCGACGTGTTCGCATACACGACGTACATATTGGAAAGAAATCAAATTTTGTGACAATACCTATTCAACCATGTATAAAACATACCCATAACACATTATATGTACTTAATTCTTGCATGCTATATACAGCAAACGAGTTATTGTATGAATTACTCACTCACAAGAAAATCTTTTAAAACAGGAAACACCATTTTGTGTACTATAATGGAGATAGGCTTACATGAAATCTTCATAGCATTTGTTTTGTTACTTGTTTTTCAATGTTACTTGTCCTACAAGAAAAGGCAAAAGCCTTTACTCACGAACTGGCCGGTCCTTGGTATGTTTCCGGGATTGGTCCCTGAAGTCCATCGTATATACGAATGGCTCACTGAGGTTCTTGAGGCAAGCAATATGACGTTTGCTTTCAAAGGGCCATGGCTTTGTAGATTGAACATATTGGCCACTGCTGATCCGGTGAATCTTCTCTACATATANGTCGTAAAAGCGTTGCAAAATTACAACGCGTTTACGACGAAACTGATATGCGTTGTAAAGTCGTTGTAATTTTACAACGACTTTACGACGAATACAGGTGTCGTCGTAAACGCGTTGTAAAATTACAACGACTTTACAACGCATATCAGTTTCGTCGTAAAGTCGTTGCAAAATTACAACGACTTTACGACGCATATCAGTTTCGTCGTAAAGTCGTTGTAATTTTGCAACGCTTTTACGACGAAACTGATATGCGTTGTAAAGT
>OVAX01003682.1:0-17915 GCA_900406405.1 Lepidium africanum | reverse complement strand
TTCGTCGCTCTGTTTTCATGATCATTGCTCTGTTTTGCTTGCTTGAGTTTTCTCCCTGAAACTAGATTGCACTTAAATTAGATAGCCTGAGAATACCCTTAGTGCCAGCAACACGCTTATTGGTTCGATACCTCAAGTAGTACGAGGATTTGATAACATAGAGGGGTGCAAGAAAACCCTATTACCAAAGACTAATGATATTGATTTTCAAACCCGGAATATAGTAAACATTAGTCATTACCTTTATTTCTCCATTTCTATCCAAGAAAGAAATCAATCCTTTTCCTTTTATATCAATCTGAGAGTCATCACCAAATCTAACCTTTCTCGTGATGTTTTCATCAAGTTTCAAGAAGTATCTTCTATCACAGGTCATGTGGTTGCTAGCTCTATTGTCAAGATACCAAGTGTTTTCTCCATTGTTTGTCTCAAATTTACTTGGTATGTAATTCTCTTCATTCAAATACACAACCTCATGCATTAGAAGATCATCTGCATCTTGTGGGTCTCCATTGACACTTTCTTTTTGAGCCTCTTGTAACTTGAGTAAACGATCTGGAAAATTAAAGGCATAGTGTCCAAGCTTATCGCATCAGTAGCATATGATTTTGGACAAATCTCGATCTCCATTGCCTCTTCCTCGACATCTTCCTCTTGATTTTGATCGTCCACCATGTCCTCTTCCTCTAGATCCACCATCGTAGCTTACCTTTTAAGCTCCCGAGTTCGTGTACATTAACTTGTTTTGTTCTTTTTGAGCTTCCTCTTCTTCAAAGACTCGTTCTTCATAGGCTTTTAAACGTCCTACGATGTCTTCAAAGCTTGTTGTATTAAGATCTAGAACTTGCTTAAGATATGCTACTATATGAATGTACTTCTTCCGTGGGAGACTCTTTAAGAATTTCTTCACTAATTCAGATTCCTCGATAGCTGCTCCTAAAGCTGCGAATTTAGAGGATATTTTCGATAACTTGCCAGCAAAGCTATCGATATTCTCGGATTCCTTCATCTTCAAGTGATCAAATTCTGTGTTTAGGGTTTGCAACCTTGCTTCCCTAACCCTTTAAGCTCCCATATGTCTAGTTTTGATGGCCTCCTAAATCTTCTTAGCATGTCTAACTCACCAACTTGTGAGATTAGAGACTCCGGTATCGATTGAAATTACAACCCTATCACCAAGTTGTTCTTTTCTCTATCGCTTGTACTATTCTCGATGGCTTCCCATACTTTAGAGATTTTGAGACACACCTTCATTCTCATAGCCCATACGGTATAGTTTGTTGAATTCAACATTGGACATTGTATAGAAGATGTTCCTCCTCCTTCCTTTTTCTCCACTGGACCAACGAATTATCAGACATGATCCTTTCGTGATCAACTTCTTAATTCGTTTGTTGTTTTGCCAAAACCCTAGAACCTTTGTTCGGATACCAATTGTTGAACTAGGTAATCGAAAATATATGAACTCAAGATTTAAATAATAACTCTCTTTATTGCCTTAGAAAGTTCACTCAAAAACTAAAGGCTCAAATCTCAAATTCTTAGGTTATACCACACTTTGGTATTTCCCTTTTATGGACAAGATAAAACTTCCTAATTCTAAAAAGAAAGTATGAATTAAATAAATCTTAAAATATAACAAATTCTATCTTATCTATTTGGTAGCTTGCTCACTAAACTAACATATTCAAGCTTAACTCAACAAACTAAACCTAGTAAGAAAACCAAATCTACATTTTCTTCCTCCATATTTCCCTTGGTATAAGGTATAGTACTTCTACAAAAACGTAAACTAACTCTTCCAAATAATTGTTTATAATTGAGAAGATTCAAACTCGGGCGAAGAAAGACAATCATAATGAATTTTTAACTAACTCAACCAACTCAACTTAGTAAACCCAAATATTTCCAATGTTTTGGTATACAATTTTCCTGAAACATAAAGAGTATGCAACATCAAGCTAAATATAATTCTCTCAGATTCTTTCAAGTGATTTTCCAATTTTCGCACGACAAAACAATTTAAAGAATCTTTGGGAACTCTTTGCCAATTAGAGATATATACAAAAAAGAAGAAATGTATGCATATTTATATTCTTTGTTTCTATGGACCAGCACACCGGGTACTTACACACACGCACACACAGTTATAACCTTCTCTATACTCTAGTTTAAATCATGCATCTAATGATCTAGAGGATTTAAGCCACAAAAATTAAACACGTGAGTATCTATGTAAGGTTAAAGAATTTCCAATAAAGCATATATTGTTATCACCGACTGATCTTAGATTATAAGAGATTATGGACTAAAAGATCGAAATTTTGCTAGGCATGAAAACAGAGTATCAAAGCCAAATCAAATTGACAATCTTTGTATATAAAACTAATTTAAAATCCGAAAAAACATATTATATAAGTATTTAACTTGGAATCTCAAAATGATGTTGCTAGATACAAAAAGCCACTTATCACACACCCAAAACAATTCCACTCCTTTTACTCTATGCTTTATAAAAATTTCTTCTTTTTTTCTCTGCCTTTTATAAGCTTCTACAGTGATATCAATCTTAACCTTTAATAAAGTCAAGAGACACACTTCAATCATAACCTCACCAAAAGACTAGAAAACTATTACAAATGTATCCATATGTTTCTGCCATATTGTTAAACTACAAATTTTGTGTGTACTTCTTCGTTTCGTGATAACAAGGATTACATAGATTGTCTTATATTCTCTTCTTGTTTGATTATGGAATGCTGCTGATATCTACTAAACACGGAACTCTAAACTTATGTGGGTGATACAAAATTCTATTAGTATAATGTTAGAGATTATGATATTTTCAAATTAGTATAATGTTAGAGATTATGATATTTTCAAATTTAGTTGTTTAACATGATATATAAATTGTTAATATGTGTTTCCAACTCAAAATCAGTTAGTAATAGATTAACCCTTAAATTATATATATTAGGTTAGAGTGACCCCAAATTATGACTATTTTCTCTCGAGATGATAGGTGGTATAATCTAACATCTCAAAACCACAACAAACTTTAGTAGTGTGTTTGTTGGGTCAGATCATGGGTTCTAAACTATATTAAGTGTGCTTCTAACTCAAAATCAATTGACAATGAATGGATTGACGTAATAGATTAGAATAACGTCAACTTCCGATATGGGATATTCTCACCATCTAATATAAATATTCAACAAATTTTCATTTCAATAAGTTTAGTCGAGTTCACTTAGGTTACCTTCCATACTAAAAAAGTTGAGACTAATTAAAATGATATAATTGGGACGTGCAAAAACAAAAATATAAGAAAGTGTTCTTATTGCAACACACAAAAAAGAAAGAGAAAGTAGGATTTAATGGGTATGTTACATCAGTGAACATTAATCGTTTAATAACACGATTATTTCCTTTATTTATTAATATGGTATAATGGCTTGATGGCATCATAAGAGAAAAAAACAAGAGACCCCACATTATCACCAGCATAATCTCTCGCTATCACCACATGGACGGTAAAGATTAGAAAAACAAATCAATAGAGAATTTTAATAATGTGAGTGTTATATCGTGTAGACACAGCACAGTGTTCAACTTGGCTTATATAAATATTAGCCAGAAGATGCCATAGGTTCTCATAAACAAGCTCACAAGTAACTTTACTATTTGCAGAGAGAAGAAAGATAGAGATAAAAAGAGATGAAGCTTGTGCAAGAAGAATACCGTAAAGGACCGTGGACAGAACAGGAGGACATCCTGTTGGTCAACTTTGTCCACTTATTTGGAGATCGAAGATGGGATTTTGTAGCCAAAGTTTCAGGTTTGAAGGTGGAGGGAGAAACATAAGAATAGGTATAGCTTAGGGTTTGTTTTGGAAAAAAAACAATGAAAAAAAATGGGCGGTTCTTTGGAAAGGACCTTCCATTAAAGAAATGACCTGGTTTTGGTTGTAGGTTTAAACAGAACAGGAAAGAGTTGCAGGTTAAGGTGGGTTAATTACTTGCATCCTGGTCTTAAACGTGGTAAGATGACTCCACAAGAAGAGCGTTTAGTCCTTGAGCTTCACGCCAAATGGGGAAACAGGTCAGAACTAGAAACAGAGAAACCCTAATTATGTTTTGATTCATCTTTGTCCTTTTGTTGTATATGAACTATGAAGATTTTCATCTGCAGGTGGTCTAAAATCGCCAGGAAATTGCCGGGAAGAACTGATAATGAGATAAAGAACTACTGGAGGACTCATATGAGGAAGAAAGCTCAAGAGAAGAAGAGACCAATGTCTCCAACTTCATCATCTTCAAACTGTTGTTCATCCTCAACAACCACTGCAACTACTCATGACACTGGAGGGTCTAAAGGGAAAATGAATCAAGAATGCGAGGACGGATACTACTCAATGGATGACATATGGAGAGAGATTGATCAATCAGGAGCAAACATTATCAAACCAGTAAAAGACAACTACTACTCAGAGCAAAACTGTTACTTAGACTTCCCTTCATTAGCTTCTCCAACATGGGAAACTTCCTTGGAATCTATATGGAACATGGATGCAGATGAAAGTAAGATGTCTTCTTTTGACATTGATCAATTTCCTCTCAGTTTTGAACATGGTAGATCATCATGGTCTTCGTCTTTAGCAGACTAAAATATTAGGATTTGATTCATTTGCAATGTTTATATGTGCAGCATATATGTATTATCAAACGACTGTATTAGTTTTCCAAGACTTACATAAGCAAAAAAAAAAAACCAAACACCCACTGTACTAATTTTCATGTCTAGTCATCATCATCCTATGTGTTAGTGTCCTTTACATATGTTTAGTTTGTAGACTGAGTGAAAAGAATCCAATGTGTAATACTACAAGTCAACTCTCTTCCCAATAATATAAGACTTTTGAAGGTTTGTGTGAAATTTTGTTGATCCATCAGAATGTCATTCATAGATGAAGAGAAAAATGGAATAATATGAGTGAACAAAGGCATATTCATTTGCTAAATAATCAAGAGAATAGGTTTGACTTTTAGAGGTTAAGCCAACTTTGTGAAAAAACAAAAAAGATTGTATTCTTATGCTTTATTTATCATCTTATAGATCCAATCTAAGTTGTTATTTAAGAAATTATTTTATGAATAAAGATGAGTTCTCACTCTTTATAGTCTTTATGGTAAGATATCTTTTTTATTTCTTTATCATATGAACCACTACTATATCTTCCAACTTTTTTCTTTCAAAATTTGTAAAAAATTTTAATAGAGAAAAGGAAAATATATAAAAGAAGAAAAGGATGGCTGCTTAAAAGTAAGCAAGCAACTATTTTATGAATAAAAATATAGACAAATTAAAAGAGCCTTGTCAGGTCAAATAAACAAAAGAGTAAATTGGAATAAACAAAATATGAAACCACTAGCTAATTCTCACACAGATAACTAACTGTTTTGAATCTTGTGGTATGAAATTTATTAGCCTGCTGATTAGAATGATATAATGATTATGGTATTTGGAGTTTAACTTTTCTTTTGATACAGTTGGTAGATTATAAAGAATTTTTAAGAATTTTTTTTTAGTTATAGGGCAAATTTTATAGATCCAATTATCAATATTAAAATTATTATTAATATAGTGGTATGGAGAAAACACTTAAGCATTCACTTTGCTAATCTGATTTTATCTACCTACCTTCCCCCACCAATAACAAAATGAAGGATTAAATAAGATACATAAACTTATAATTGCAACTATTTCAAGTCATAATCACACACAAATCATCAATAAATAGTCTAGTGGAAGACCCAATAAGACAATTTGCTTTTCACCCCAACTTATTGGAGAAGTATGTAAAAAAAGGTAATGGATACGAATCCATGCAAATATATTTAAATTAGCAAGGATATGATCAAATCTGATGATTTTATATATTAATGGATAGTTTCCGTCGGAAATCCAAATTCAAAAGGATAATTTCTGCCCGAAATCCATGAAAAGCTTCATTCTGAAATTGTTATTTTCGTTTGTAGTGAGAAATATCAATCATAATCATATCAATACAAATAGATTCAACTTATGAATGAACACAATGCATAAAAGAGCGTGAAATATAGAAGAAGCTATATAACTCTGGATGAGATCTGAAGTAAGGTTAGAAATGTTCTTACAAAAACTTGAGGTTCAAATGAAACTTAATAAAATACTTCAGGGGCTACTCTGTGTAAATTATTAAAATATTTAATTTAGCAGCAATTACAGAGCTGAAAATTTAATTCGACAAACCATCTCACTTACTAAAGTGTACGAGTGACTCAGGTCCACACAACGATGAGTGAGTGACGTCACTCGAATCTTAAATCCGCCGGTCAAAATGTAAGCAGACGAAGCGAAGCAGCTACTCTTCGAGCCGTCGTTGATCGGCCAAATCCAGATTTCTTAATCGGAGATGTTGTCCTTTGCCAAGTCTTATCTCGTTGCGTACAATTTTATCCAAGCTTCTGGATGGTATTTCTCTCCTTCTCACTCTTTTTGCTCTTTTGATGTCGTTTAATTCGTGTTTTTTGGTAGGACGATTTCGCTTCTAAGTATTCTGAATGGCTTTTTATCGGACAAGTCGATCAATGGCGCTTACTCTTCTGCTGGATACTTGATAGGTAACGATCATATTTCGTTTTTTTGAATTGATTTGGTTTTATCTCAAGCATTTGGTGGGTAGTCGATATTTATAATGTGACCGTAGAAATTTGTAGTTGAGTGTTATGTTAGTTGAACTGATGCGTCTGATGTGGCCAAATCCAAGCCAATAATTGATGGACTGATGATCTTTGTGTGTTGTTGGTTCAGGTGTGGTTCAAACCGCTGCTTTTCTTGAAGTCCTTCATGGAGCCATAGGTAAATATTTGAATAATCTGAATTAATGGGTTGAAACAATGACTGAGTTATTATCTCTATATTGAAGGAATTGTCTCGAGTGGATACTTGTCTCCGTTGATGCAATGGAGTGGAAGAACCCACTTCATATTGGCAGTTGTTAGCCAGATCAAGGAGGTTTGTGTGGTTTCCATTATTATGAGAATGCAGTTTTAGCAAATACAGCAGTCTGATTCTATGTTCGCGTTTCATCATTTAGGTCCAGGACTTGCCATGGCTGACCACAACACTTGTAGCTTGGTGTCTAGCTGAGGTGAGTTTGATCTTCACATTTGTATCTATCTTTACAACTATATTGTCATATAAGAAACCAAACTATACAGCCAATTTATTGACTCAATGTGTTAATTAAGTGATGGACTTGGATGCAGATGATTAGATACCCTCACTATGTTTTCACGTTGCTCGGTAGATGCCCTAATTGGTTGACCAATCTCAGGTATTATATCATGCTCTATAGATTTTGTTAATCAAACATGTATTAAATGGACTGCATAATGTTTTATTCTCCAGGTACACAGGATTCATCATCATATATCCAACGGGATTAGTAGGTGAAAGTGAGTGATTTAAAGTGCAAAGCAGAGATTCTCTTTTTCATATTACCATAATACTGCATTTCTTCTTCCTAACTTTTAATCCTTTCAATGTAGTGTTGATCATGTACAAAGCACTTCCATATATAAAAGAAAAGAATCTTTACGCAGATACCTTCTTTGTTTTTCCCTTCAGTTACTACCAATTGCTCTCGGTATGTTCATCCCTTCCTTCTTCCTATACTTCTCCTTGGGCTAAAAGTATCGAAAATATCAATCTTAATGCATTGTGCATGTAGTGCTTTAAACATTTGTTAAATTATATAATTCTGATCTACAGATGAACACATTGTCTTATAATTGTGATCTTCTTAAACTACCATCATCCTTAACTTTTTCCATTAAGCAACCATTTTGATTTGTCCAGGCCGTCCTCTGGGTATACCCATTCCTTTGGCTGAAGCTTTATCTAAAGCTGCTCAATCAAAGAAAGTCTAAGATTGGAAAATCGGAGAAGCAACCCGGTAAGAGGAAGAGAACGTGAACTCAAATCAATGGTCTCAAATATGCATCCCATCTTTGATTTTGTTAGGGCCGGACAGTTTGAATGTTTCGGATGGTTTGGTTTGGTTTAAGATCGATTCGGTATGTGTTTGGTTTTGTTTCAGTTCGGTTTCAAGTCGGTATGTGTTCGCAATTAATATCGAAACCTAAATAATTTTTATCGTGTATTTGCTATTTCATCAAAGCTTTATTGGACTAATACTAAAGAGTTGATTATTGGGCCATACTTCTGAAACCATCATCTTTTATTTTTGTTAAAACCTAACACAAAGCTCAAAGCTCAGAATTATTTTTAACAAGTTATCGTTGTCAGTCTAACTAGTCTCTTTCAGTATAAATAATTAAAATTGAAAGATCAGATAGGGTTTTCTTTAGCAAAAGAGATCAGATAGGGTTTTCTTTAGCAAAAGAGATCAGATAGGGTTTCTTCAGTCAAACTAATTGATTATTTTCGTTTTTGGACGAAGATTCAATCATTTTCCTTCTATTTGAGATTTGATAGAACAAAACATTTTTCTCTGGTACAGCTTTGATTACCAGTCAACCACTCGTACGCCTCAAGGAATGTGTTTCACATTTAATACTGAAAAAGTGTTCATTGTTTATTTGCATAAACATTAATATCTGAGTTGTTATCAGAAAAAGTTTTTATTTATTGGCCGGAACCATCCACAAAGATGAACTAAACTTGAATAGTTGTTATTCAAAAAGCAAATCATCTTAGACCAGTCCACCAAAAGGTCCAAAAACAATGTAAAGGCTATGATTGGTAGCATTTAAATCGCCATATTTATTTTACTACCAATCACTATTTCGTTTGAAAACAATAATTGAAATAAATATAAAAATTAATATTTTTGATAATTTAATGGTTTTTAAGAATTTATAGGTGTTTAGTTAAGAGAAACAAAAAATATATATTGTGGAAGAAGAAACTGTTGGTAGATGAAATTGTTCCAATAGTCAATCAAATATGGTTAGAGACTGAACCATCAGACAGCAAAAATTTGGTTGAATCAGAAAGCAAATCATGCCAACTGGTTGTGGACCATGATTGTTCTAATCAAATATGGAACTATTGATCGTTGGGAGAGTGACAAACATTTGAAGATATATTCAAATTGATTGGATTTGATAGTCAAAATATTTAAGAATCGTCAAGTCGACTTTTAACCAAGTGAAGACACGTGCAATAGTTTCAATTCAGATTCTTAAGTCATGAAAGATGAGTATTGTGCATATATGACTTGAACTTGTTGCTATGTGCCGTCCAAGAAAATGCCAAATTCACGAGTTCCATAAGGTTGATTGGCCAACTAAAAAATATTTGTTAATGCTTTCACAATTATATTTAATTTTAAATTTATTAATATAGTCTATTTGTTGGGTTTTGTATATACATTAGGATTCACAAGTCTCATAAGGGTTTTTCTCTTTGTCATCTTATGGTTGTATATTATTCACTTATCCAAAATTTGTGATTTGATTATTAAGTTCATTACACATATTTCTCAAGTGTTTTATTTATTCACTTCTCAGAATCCGTCCAAAATTTTTAATATATTCACGATAAATAATAAGTTTTGACAAGTTGTTTTAGATAAACATTATCCATTAAAAATCCGCTAAAACCCCTTTGTTTACATGAATATTGCCATAGAAAAACTAGAGAAGTTTCTTGTACTATGGTTACATAATAAAGATCGTCCAAGTGGTTGAGATTTTCTTCTACCACTGAAGATTTCTTTCGAGATATATTATAATGTACTAGTATAATTTATGTAAATGTATGGTCTAGCGCTAAGATGGGTAACGTCACAAAGCAAATTGTGCGCCGTGAGCCGTTTACGTAAAAATAATAATATTTGAAGTTGTGCTGCAGTATTTTGAATTATATTTATTAAAAAAAACATTGAATTTCATACCACGAAGCTCGATAAAAAATGTTTTGTATAATAGTGGTTTTGAGTATTATGTGCCTTAAGAATACTTGCATGAAAATGAACTACAGTGTACGATCTAAATTAAAGCTAGTTAATGTAAGGAATATAGACAGATATAATAAGTAAAGCTATACATTTTAGTGACAAAAAAAAAGGTATACATTTAACGTGGAAAAAAAAAAACAAATATTATACCACATTAAGATAACAGATACATATTTCTTGGGCAGTCCACAAGCCAATTTAGTACAAGTATTTATTTAAGTTTACAAACAAACAAAAATACATACATTATAAGATTATACTGCAACCTATATTGGACCTATGTGAATTTACATATCTTTTTGTAAGTTTGTTCACGAGAATCCACTGCAATTATTGGGTAATTAATTGGAACATAAGTATGTGTTTGGGAATGTCTATAATAAGTCAAGTCAATATGTTATTTTTATAAGCCTTATTTGTTTGTGTTAATTTCCATTAACCAGTTCTAATTATAAGCCTTATGATTAATTTAAAACTATACTCATGTGTTAGTCGTATGAGAAAAGAAATTGGACTACCAGTCTACCAATCTAAACTTACAAAGTTATTAATTTCTGTTTGTATTATTACAGTGTTTTTTGAATAAGTGGTACAAACTCCGTAACATCATTAACTAGAGTAGCTCACTCCAAATAGTATACGCATAAGAAAAATTAAAGTTTTTGTTCTATGAATCATTAAATATGTAAAGTAATAAGCTTAGTAATTCTTTTCAGTATTTCTTACTATAAGTAAATCAAACTTCAACCAGCCACTTTACAATTTTATTTAAGAATATCTTTTTCTATGTCACATGGACTAACGACTTTTTAAAACATATTCCATTGAAAAATTAACAGATTTTAATTTTATTTTAGATACTTCTAAAAGCTAAACAATATATAAATAGGTTCCATTACCAAAAAATATATATAAATAGGTTCGAAGCAACCGTTACAAGAGACATTGGTCTTAAACAGAGTATAATAAACACACAGACACTGATCAATGGATTACTTATATTCTTCTAACTGGCTTCATCAGGAGGTATCTTCATCATCATTGTCATCATTATCATCATCATCATTATTATCATTATCATCATCACTTTGCTTTAGTTTACTCATAAGACTTAACTGTTGAAAATGCAGAGCATTGATGAAATGAGGCTGAATCTACAGAACACTCTATTCGAACTAGAGACACTGAAAATGGAAGCTAACGATAAATCCAGAACACACAGAGAAGAAATAAACCAACTTCTCAATCTCCTCAAAGTCACTCAACAAGAACGAGACCAAGCTAGACAACAATTATCCCAATTCCTCTTCCAAACTCCAGAAAACCCCAATTCAATAAGCTTCACTGAATCAAACAGCTTCTCTCAAGATGGATCTTCTTCTTCTCCTTCTTCCTCAGAACTATCTAGCTTCTTCAACATTCATCCTCAGCCATTGATGAATCACGAAGATCCAACGGCTAATAATCATCAGCTCGATCCTCTAGACGTTCTCGTGATGGGAAAAGCTTTTCCGGAATCGGGAAAGCTTCTGAAAGCAGTTGTGGAAGCTGGACCGCTTCTTCAAACGCTTCTTGTGGCGGGACCGCTGCCCAAATGGATTAACCCACCGCCGCAAACGCAATCGCAGTGTTTTGAGTTACCTCGTGTATCGTTCAGATGGTCTGATATTGATAACGCGTCGGGGCGATGTGATTCTCTCACGTGTTCTGGTTCGGTTAAGAGATTTGGGTTTGATTCGAATTCGGTTATCGATCTACCAATGTTAACCGGAAAGAGGCAGAGATTAGAATAGCAACAAAGATTTTTAATAACAGCTTTGTAAGTTGGGTGATTATTTCTGTCCCTGCTCTACAAAATTATACAATAAGATAGTTTTTTTAATCAAAATCTAATCCATTTTAATCAAAATCTAATCCATAACGTAAACTCAAGTACCTTAAAATTCATTTTTGATTTATTATATGTAGTTGAAAAATGATCGAATTCTTGATAACACAATTATTATCTAGATCATCACCATCACATTCTAAAATATTTAAAATTATTGTTTTTTTCTCAACATTTCGACCAATATATAGTCGATGAATTACATTTATAAAACTTCAAATATATTTATGCAGTACTACTCACTTTCTAAAATTAAATTTTGATACAAAAATATATATGTAGACATTTAACCATTTAACCAAAATATATTTTATATAATTATCTCATAGCAAAATGTTTTATTTCATATCCGTCACAGATTATCAATTTAGAAAACTGTAATTTATTTTCTTTTCAAGAGTCTTAAATGATACCATAACCTGAAAAGAGTATTGGAAAAACATTTAGAAAACCGAAACACAAAAATACAAATTGGCTAAAAACATATATATATATTATTTAAGAATTACTTTTGATTAAAAAAACTATGAAGATTGTAAAAAGACTTACGCAAAAAAGGTTAATTAGGTAGATAACCATAATAATTAAGTAAATATCAAAAGCTTTTTAAAGTTAGGTAACTAAAAGCTACTATGATGCCAAAAATGCCTCTGGCCTCTATACTAACATAAACTGTTCATGATTACCAAATATATCACATTAAATAAAAGAAGATATTGTAGGATATGCTCACATTTAGCTCTAAAAGTTACATTGAGATAAAAAGCATTTATTGCCATAATTTTAATACAAAGAAATTAGATGGGAATCTATATATGAATATGCTCTTTTTTTTATGAAGCCACGTCATCATTTATTTTAATTAATATTTTAATTTAAAATTATAAATATAAAATAAATATATATCTTAAGTACATCACAAATACAAAATAAATATACATCTTAATTACAAACAAATTATTAACTCATTTCATAGATAAAAAAATACAAAAGACCTACGTTGCAAAGAAAATATATGTTATAAATATCATTCCTGCATTTAAACGAATATCATAGCCCTAAAAAACTAAACAATATATAGTGGTTAATTAAAACAAATAAGATAGTAGATTTTTTTAACTTCAATACGTTAGTGAATTTAAAAATTTTAAATAAAGATATCATAGTTTTCTAAAATTATCTAAATTATTAAAAATAGACTTGTCTACTTATTTACCTTAATGCTACTAAAAAACCCGCAAAAAAAAAAAATCTGCACCTCTTCTTGTTCTTCTCTTTTTTTTTTTTTACCTATAGTGTAGTACACTTTGGTAAAGTTAGTTTATAGTGTAGTAGATTTTGGTAAAACTAGTTTTATGTTTAGTGGAGTTTGGTAGATTTTGGTAGAGTTATGTTCTAGTGTGGTAGACTTTGGTTTTTTTTGGAAGACTTTGGTAAAGTTATGTTCTAGTGTGGTAGACTTTGGTTTTATTGGAAGACTTTGGTAGAGTTTAATATTTAACTGTTTTATTGTTTACTTTCCATAGCTATGGGGGATCATGAGAAGTACCCTAAGAGGGGGGTTGCAACAGTAAAGCTCCCGTTGGTAAATAGAAGCATAACCCATTACTGCACATTGAAGAGAATAACAACGATGAAGGATCTTATTGGTGTTGATGCTTACGATGACATAGAGAGGAATTCTCAACTTGGTATTATACTGCAGTTTGCCGGCGTACGGTTCTCATGGGCAAGCAAATATGTGAAACACCTATTAGGGAATATGCTTGAAACACCTAAGGTGAATGAGATTTGGATGTTGGCCGATGGTCGCCCAATAAGATTTTCTCTGAATGAGTTTCACCATATCACGCAGCTAAACTGTGGGTTGTCTGATCCTAATGATGCAAAGTTAGCAGTCGGAGATTTATGGGCTAACATGGGTTTAGTCCACGGTGATGGTCCAAACTAGGCAGAGCTTGAGCGGGTATTAAAGATATGCAAGGACAATGATTGGTCTCTTGCTAAGAGGAAGATGGTGGGGTTGCTGGTGGTGTTGTATATTGCTATTTTCGGTTTGCACAACAATAGTAGGATCCCAGTTAACTATGCCAAATTAGTGATGGATCCGGAAAGATTTAAGAGGAATCCTTGGGGGAGAGTAGCATTTCAATCCCTCCTCAAATCGCTCTCTCAAGCATCACTGTCAGCTTCAACGTTAAATGTGCACGGCTTTGTGCATGTGCTTCAAATATGGGCCTTCGAATATATCCCACATCTAGGAGTAATGTGTGGAGGTAGAAAAGACAGCCGGATTCCACTTATGCAGTGGGCGTCGCGCACTTGCCGTGGTAGAGATATGGAGGATATCTTTGAAGCTAATAAGAAGACAACCAGGGACAACAAGGTGAGGTTCCCTAATTGGTAGATTTTGGTAGATCTTGGTTGAAGTTTATTTGTTGTGTGTTAGAGCTATGATGAACTTTGGTTGACGTGTGGTAGATTTTGGTAGAGTTTGTTTATTGTGTGGTAGAGCCATGGTAGACTTTGGTTGAGGTTTGGTGGACTTTGGTTGAAGTGTGGTAGATTTTGGTAGAGTTTGTTTGTTGTGTGGTAGAGTTTCGTTGAGGTTTGGTAGAGTTTGGTGGACGGTATATTTAGTTTGGTAGATTTTGGTGGATGTTATATTTAGTCTGGTAGAGTTTGGTAGATCTAGCATATCTTTCATATCTGACTTATTTTTGCTCATTTGTAGGTTCATATGGTGCACCTTCTTCAAAATCCTTACGAAGATATATACCCTGAGTGGCCTGGAGATGCTCATGATCACAAAGTTGACAGAATGATCCGAGACATTCTGGAGGGGACACTAGATGAGACGTTTTGGGTTATCCCGGCTTCTACAAAGAGGAAGGCCAAGGATCCCCAACGTGAGCTCCGTAGTGCAAAGAAGGCAAAGTCTAAGTCAAAAGGGCCAGAGAAGCCAGATAATAAGAAGGCTCATGAAAGTCCAAAGGCAAAGGAGACTTTGGAGTTGCTACCTGAGATGACTCTGGCCGATTTTCAGAAGGTGTCCAAAGAAAAAGATAAAGAAAGGTTGGAGAAGAAATGAAGGAAGGAGTTTGAGGCCAAAAAACAAGGGGAGGAGAAGAACATGATGTTACAAATGCTATAGTCCATGAAGGAAGCTTTTCACGTGATGAAATTTGATAAAGTTAACACGTCGGAATGACTTGCAAGTAGACTAGGCGGTGACGGATGAGCGCCTTCGTAGGCTTAAGCAAGCCTATCACAACAGAACTCGATCAATCAACGCCTCCTTAAGGTGTAGGAGACAAAGCCATCAGAGGTGGTGATGGCCTTGGAAGAGCCTAAGAAGTCTGAGGTGGATGAAAGTTAGTCTCGTGGAAGTGAGACCCGAGAAGAAGGTGTTGAGGCCTTAGCTGGGGAGAAATTGGTACGTAAGAGTCTACTTGATTATGACTGAGCCGTATCAAAGACCCAATTACGTTGTATGAATTTGGTATGTGTGATGGGGACAGTAAACTCTGTGGCAAAGTTCGGTGGAGTTTGTAAACTCTGTGGCAGTTTGGTAGACTTTGTTGATAATGTGATATAGACATGAATAATTTCTTTGGTGTATTGCTTTGGTGTTTTGTTTTGTTCGTTGAAAGAGCTAATAAATATGTATGAGTTAAAGTATGGTAGAGATTGGTGGAGTTAGTTGTATTAGCTCTATTTTCTTGTTTTTTCCAGAAGGAAAGGGTATCTGAGGATAAGTTAACCTCACAGAAATCCCCGTTCGAAGGAAGTTCTGTTATTGAGCGCCTCATAGACAATGGCATAGCGCCTAACTCATACAATCCATTCGGGCCGGTACAAAAGTACAAAGTGAATCGGCTGCGTAAGCTTATCAGACGTGAATTATAAGACCCTAATATTCTCTGTTGAAACGTTTATAATGTACAAATTTGAACTATTTTGCTGTTTGCTAATTACCGACACTTCCAGGGATAACTCGATGGATGATGTCAATCTTTTAGTTGAGTTCTATCTCCAGTTGCTGATGCCTAGACATTTGTGGCTAGAAGATCATCACGGATGGTTCACAGATCTGGTAAATTCCTTGAAGTTTGCTTATCTTACTTGGTAAACTTAGGTTATGTTAATATTATGTTACCTTTTTTTGCAGCATATGACTAATGGTATGAATATGTTTCGTTGAAGACATATACAGACTCCATCTCCATATAAGAGTGATAAGATAGCGTTCCTTGATCATGGACTATGTCATTCCTGGTGTAAGCAGTACCAGCCCTTCACGGTAAACCCCCAGAAGTATATGTTTTAATATTTTTTCCGCCAAATGTATTCTGGGAGAGCCCCAGTATGGTGTCCAACGAACAAGCACTGGTTTCGAGATGTTGACACATTGTACGTTGCTCATAACATCAACAATGTCCATTGGGTAGCGGTGGAGATAAATTTAGTTACTGAGACCGTTAAAATCTACGATCCTGCTTTCTTAGCTGTGGCGTATCAAGAATTGATAGACTCAGTCAGGTAATCTTCGTAGGCAACTGAAGGGTTGAGTTATAGTAGATCTTTATAGAGTTTGGAAGACTCTCATGAAATATGTGGTTGAGTTATGGTAGATCTTGGTAGACTCTCTAGAAATGTGTGGTTGAGTTATGGTAAATCTTGGTATAGCTAGGTGGACTACGATGAAATGTGTGGTTGAGGTATGGTAGAGCTTGGTAGATCTAGGTAGACTACGATGCAGTGTGTGGTTGAGTTATGGTAGTTCTTGGTGGAGCTTGGTATATCTTACTTATAAGTGTTTTTTTCGTTTATTTATGCAACCAGACCGTACGCGAGGATGGTTCCATATCTGCGTAGGAGCATGTTATCAAAGGAGATGCGGAAACCGGTTTAAGCGAAGGCTTACACTATCACTAGGGTGAAGAAGACTCCAGTGAACCACCAATCTGGTGACTGCGGTATTTACACGCTGAAGTTTATTGAGTGTTTATCCCTTGGACACATATTTAAGGGACTAGATGATAATATCATCCCTTTTAACTGCATGAAATTCGGCATTGACGTCATGGATGAGCTTCCACTACCAGAGATAATTTCATCCACAGATCTGCATCCGCACTCGGATAAAATTGACAAGGAGCTATTGATTGCAGTGTCGCAGAGGTTGTTGTTGGAGTGGTAGACCTTGGTAGATCCTGCTAGAGTTTGTATAAGCAATTAGCAAAACTCTCTTTTGTTAACAAATACTCGCAAATGATCAATATTTTATGACGTAGATAATGGTCCTACGAGAGTATATCAAAGTTCTTTTCATTTTCTAATGGAAGAAATATGAATGAGTAAACATAACAAAAGTTTGCCTACTTCATTACAAGATTAAAATTGAATAGATTTTGGTTGATATTAGTAGAGTTTGGAAAGATTTGGATTTTGGTTGACATTAGTAGACTCTCATGAAAGGTGTGTTTAAGTTATGGTAGATCTTGGTAGACTCTCTAGAAATGTGTGGTTGAGTTATAGTAGATCTTGGTAGAGCTAGGTGGACTACGATGAAGTGTGTGGTTGAGTTATGGTAGAGCTTGGTAGATCTAGGTAGACTACAACGCAGTGTGTGGTTGAGTTATGGTAGATCTTGGTGGAGCTTGGTAGATCTTACTTATAAGTGTTTTTTCGTTTATTTATGCAACCAGGCTGTACTCGAGGATGGTTCCATATCTGCATAGGAGCATGTTATCAAAGGAGATGCAGAAACAAGTTAAGGCGAAAGCTTATATTAGTAGAGTTTAGGAAGATTTGGATGTATCTTACACATAACATGGATAGACACATAATAGAGTTTGGTAGATTTACAACATTCGATAAAATAAACCTAACGAGTTCAAGATTAGACGTCTGCTCTTTATGTTCGAGCATTATGTCCTGTTGGGATTCGTACAATACTTTCCCCACACAGGATCACTTGTAAAACAAGAATAACTT
>OVAX01003681.1:0-17916 GCA_900406405.1 Lepidium africanum | reverse complement strand
TTATAGTATAACTAATATATATATATATATATATATTATCTTATAATATTATAAATAAGCGATTTTGTTTGGTTTGAGAGAAGACGGAACCGAAAAATTGTCATATTATATATATGGTTTAAATATGTTTGATATTTTTTATGAATCGAAAAATTGAAAAACCGTATAAACTGAATCGAAACGGAACCGAAATCTGGATTGAACACCCCATTTAAGCAACGACGAAATGACAAGATGAGGTGCTCCGGGCACCCCCATTGTAGACGTACATATTTTATGTGTATGTTTTTAAAAGATATATATATGTGTCCTTGCCTCATTGCCACATAGCCCAATCTTATGTGTATTGTAGCAGGGGTAAAATCGTCAATACCCATATCTTTTAAGTCTTTAGAAGTAGTTTTTTTCGGTTATAAAAAACTTGATGATATTTTTTCTAATTAAGAAATTTGTTGTGGCATTTTCTAAAATATTTTCTTATTTATAGACCATAACCACTAAATTAAAAAAAAACTTAGCACAATTAACAAATTTTTTAAAGAGATAATTTAACAATGAATATTTCATATTATGTATTCATAATGTTTGAGAAGATTAATAAATTCATTTTGGAAGTACATGTCTCAATTTTAAATTTCAAATTTTTGTAAGCTAATGTTCTGGTGTAGTTTAATACGATTTTTTTGGGGGTCAAAGTGTTAAATACTTAAATATGTGGATAAAATCGGCAGCTAAATAACCGATGACAGTTTGCAACTTATAAGAAGGGTGCGAGACTAACAAACTTTTCAGTATCCAACTCTCCGAATATTTCATTTTCACAGGTTCCAGAAATCTATTTCTTTCTGTTTGGCGATTCTTTAGCGGCATTTTTCTCCGTCGCTTCTTCTACGTCTTTCTCGTAGCTTCCTCTGTCGTTTCAGGTCTTCTCTGGCTTTATCGCTGCTCGTACTTCACTCTCCCGTTCTTGTTTCGCATTGTCAACTGAAGACAATCTAGGTTCGATTTCTCCCCCAAATCGTTTGCTTCTTTCTTTGGTATTTGTCTACATTTGTTTGTAAGAGTTAGGGTTTTTGTTTCCTAAATTTGGATTAAGCATTTCGTAACTCCAATGCGTTTGAGCGGTCACTGTATGTGAAGTTGAGTAGAGTTTTTGATCGGAGAAAGCGATTAAGGTTGTATGAATATTGTCTCGTTTTCTGTATAAGTATAAACTTATGGGAAGAAGATGAGGCTTATGGATTTTCTGCATGAATTAGGCAAATGACGAGTTCATCGGGAACGATATATCCTTTGTATGCGTATGGTTACGAGATTTTAGACCAAGTAGGCGGTGGTTTTGATGCCCCTGTTTACAGTGCCCGTTGCTTTCTACCTGATGAGATTGTGGCCATCAAGATTTTGGATCCTGAGAAATGCACGAATGATCTGGTTGGTATCGTCTTTGTTGTTGTTATACTCGAGTTTTATAATCGAAAAGTGATATTAGTCTGTTTTTGGAGCTAAATTGAGAAATTTTTTTGGTTCAACGTAACTAGTCTTGTAACTGAGTTTGTTCTTTCAGGAAACCATACAGAAAGAAGTTCATGAATTGAGCTTACTTGATCATCCAAATCTAGTGACGCCGCATTGCTCTTTCTTAGATGGTAGCAACGTGTGGATTGTGACGCCTTATATGTCAAGTGGCTCCTGCTTGACCGTATTGAAATCTGTCTATTCAAAAGGTCTTGAGGAATCCGTAGTTGCTACTTTGTTGCGGGAAATTCTCACTGCTCTTGATTACCTACATGGACAAGGACACATCCATCGAGATGTTAAGGTCTTATTCTCAATTGACGTTGTATAACATGTTTTTTTTCTTTTCCACATCATGTTTGATAGAACAGTCTATGCTTCTTTCTAGGCTGGGAATATATTGGCTGACTCAAATGGAAAATTAAAGCTTGGTGCCTTTGGAGTTACTTTTTCTGGAACTCCAACCTGGTGTGTGCTTAATCCAACGATAGACTTTTTAAGTTCTAGACTGGGTTCGTGTTTTTTTGCTTGAGGATATCTTTGCTCTTTCCAGGATGGCACCTGAGTTTAAGCCGCAAGTTGATGACTATGATTTCAAGTACGTCTGCTGTTTTCTAGTGTAGTGTATATCTGCATTGCCATCTCAAAGGAGTAACTTTGTTATTACTACTTTTCTATTCGACATCTAGAGCGGACATCTGGTCATTTGGCATAACTGCCCTGGAACTTGCCCATGGTCATGCCCTATTTGCCAATGATCCACCTATGACGGTGAGTCTTACCTTTAAAATTAAAATTTTACCATACACTTTTTTTCTCCTTTTTACATACTTTTCAAATGTTACCTGAATCTTCTTCGAGTTTCTTTCACTAAAATGCATGATTATTTCAGGTGCTACTAAGGACCTTACAAAATGCTCCTTGTCCGGACTGTGAACAAGGCAAGAAATTCTCGAAGGTTAGTGGGCTTGAGTGCTGCACCTGAGAAATGTAGATATCATCTTACTGATTTAGAAATATATCATATTTTATTGCAGTCTTTTAGAGAGTTGGTCGCAGCCTGCTTAGTGAAAGATCCAAAGAACCGTCCGACCACTACAGAACTTCTGCAACATGAATTCTTCCAACATCTTTTTCCTAGTGAAAATCTGTCTCGTATTCTTTATGGCCTCATGCCGTTAAGTCAGTATGATAGAAAGCTGAAGGTTAGCTGAAGAGTTCTTTTAACTGTTGATAGCATCATTGGTTACCATTCATATTTTGGACATTGTGATTGAAGCTATGCAATACTGCAGGAGGAAGAGACCGCGGAGAAATCATCTCAGGAGAAATTATCTCAGGTATACGTCCGGACATACAAAGATAAGTTTTATGTACATCCATATTAGTGTAAAAGTCATATTTAACCCAGAATGATGTTGCAATTGTATATTTTTTTCTTGCAGCTTATGTATAGGCAAGGACTCAGTGCTTGGGATTCTGATATGGAGGACTTAACGAAACAGATTACACATGTAAGTAAGGCATGGGTTACTGTTAAATAAACTATATAGCTCTCCACATTCTCAGTGCTTCATTATTGTTCACAGATTCCAGACGATGAACGCATGGAAGAAATTCCTGATTTGAGCAGTGGAGAGGATTTTGACTTTAAAGTCTCAAAAGGAATTTCATTTGAGAGTCGTTTTTGCGTAGAAGAGTCAGTCAAATCTTCAGAAATTTACCCGGTACTGGATAAATGACAAATAACTTATGATCCTTTCAACTTCTGACCCTTATTGTAATCCTTCTGATGTTAAATAAGGTGAGATTTCAGGATGAACAGGAAAACGACAAAGTGCCGATCTCTGAGCAACCTGTGAACCCTGTTTCTTCCGTTGCGGATCAAATCATCCCATATTTACAGAATCTCCTTGTCCAGAATAATAAACAAAGGGTTATTGCCATTTAAATACGCTTCTTGTTGATATCCACTCATATATATGTCGTTTAATTTTTCATATTCTAATAGTTGCTCAATAATTTTTTGTGGTTTGCAGGAAACATTGGTCGGTTTGGCTCAACTTTATGGTCCAACTGTTGGTAAGTTTTCTTCTGTTCTGCCAGCGTGCAGCAGGTTTACATCTTCTCTGGCTTAAAATTGATGTGATCGGATTTTGATTTTTGTACAGAAATCAGAAATCCAGTTGCGGAAGGCAAGCAGGTTGGGTTTGCTTCTCATACTTGCTAATGACATGTGCATAAAGAAGATGTTGTGTGAGGCCAGGAACTAAAGAACCTTAATTCACAGATAACAGAGACAGATCTAATGTCTGTGGTTCAGAATTTGCAGGATTGGTAATAAGATAACTCCACGAGCTGAAATCTTCTAAAGTAGAAAAATTAAATGACTGATTGATTGATTACATGCTACAGCGTTAAGAAGCTTGAAGAGGAAGTTGAGAAACAAAAACTACGAAACGCTGAGGTATGTAAAGATAGTCATAGTCACACATCTTTATATCTTATATCATCATCAATCATCACCGTGTACCCTTCATGAATAAATTTTGTTGCAGCTAGAAGAACATATCAACCGCTTGATGAGCAACAACGATCCTTCAAAGGAGAATTGACTGAAGGAGGCACCACTATAGCGAATATTCAATGTTTTCTTTACAAGAATTTGGTTTAGTCATTCATTTTGCACAGTTCATCTAGAATAAATACGGAATCAGTAAAGCAAAGTTTCATTGTATTGTGTATAGCTAAAAAACCATGAGAAGGTTTTACATTTTTGTATAAAGTAGTGCACGTTTTAAACAGCTAAGTCGAGTTTTGGACGTCAGTAACCTTGGGCCTAAACTGTATACCGTTACATAGTACATGCCAAGCATGGTAACATGAATTGCATGTAGATCCCCACCAAAACATCCAACTACATGAACTTTTGATCCCTAAATTAACGTGTAAATAGCCTAATAGGCCGTTATCGCTTTAATAATTAGCATTATTCATAATTCGGCCCATTAATTACATTTCTAAGTCCATGATGCTTGTATGTCAAGTGACAAATAATAGGCCGTTACCTTTTTTTTGTTGCCATCTTATAATCTTATTCATGTAAGACATTAACAAAGTTGGACTCCTTTCCGCACTTACTTTTTAATAAAAATAAATAAAATAAATAAACAATACAGAGGATAACATTAACCTTGAAAGGGAAAAAGAAATCAAAGATCAATAATTGGGTTTTGGAATTGAAAACCAAAGTTTAATTTTTATCGTGTAATAGAGGAGGTGTGTTAGGAATTCTGAGGTCTGATTGAAACAAGTGACACGAGCTATAAGCAATGTCCGGCTGATTTCACGCAAATAGCTTTAACGTCGAAAGAGAGAATACACGTGAATGGTACATGTCTCAGATCTTTAGTTCTTGGTGCGTAAGGTACACTCTAATCTTTACCTAACTGATTCTTGTTATTATTTATCATTAATTTGCAATTTCATTTCTAATCTTGTAACCTTCTTTTTGTGTTTTTTCCTTCAACCTATAGCGTTGACTTTAATATATCCTCTGAATGAGAGTCTTGTCATCTTCATCTTGCTCTGTTCTGTGATCTACATTTTACAGAAACAAATGGGTAGATCTGAAGTTTCAAGATTAGAAGAGAAGAACGGTTCTGGGTTCCTTAAAATGTTTGAAAAGAATGTTGTGTTTCCTGGATTTTTTGTTTGGATTAATCAGACAATTCAAGAGCCTCTTAAGGTCAAACTTCATTTTCTTCTTAAAAACTCCTACCCTCCAAAAGATCCTTAATCAAAAGATAGAAGTTATTTAGTCATTGATTTCTGTTGTTGTTGTAGGCTGAGTTTAAGAAATTAAGGAATGTGAAAGAGATAAGCTTGACTAAGTCAGTATCAGAGATAGAGTCAAGTATTCATGATGAACACATAGATGAGGACAAGTTAGAGAAGCAATTACAAGTTTGGAGAGATAACCCTTCATGGATAGATCAACCTCCTAAAGTGCAGGTACAATGAGATTGAAAACTCAATCTCAAATTTAGACTTGGTTCCTTATAAATTGATCTCTGCAGGTGAAATCACAAAATGGTATGTTTTGCCATTTGAACGTCCAAGTAAACGTAGGATTGCCTCCTGAATCAGTCTACAGAATATTCACTCATCCAGAAAACAAAAGATACTTCAAAAACATCAAGGTGCTCGTTTTGCTCTGATTCGAATTGAATTGAGTTTTACAGGAAAGGAAGTAATTGAGATAGTGATCTTAATCCTAAACAGGAAAACATATCTAGAAAAGTTTTGTTGGAGGAAGATTCAAAGTTAGTCGTTGAGGTGGAGCAAGCCACGGCCTGGAAGTTCCTTTGGTGGTCTGGAACTTTCCCTGTACATCTAATTGTCCATGAAAACCGAAAACTTCTCACCGTGAGATTTATTTATCCTTTTGAAAGAATCAAATCTAATGTTCTGTTTACTCAGTTTGGTTTTTTTGGGTCTATGGCTTATTGAGAGCAGTCATATTATAAGCAAGAGAAATCGATGTTCATGAAAGTGTTTGAAGGATGTTGGAAAGTGGAGCCATTGTTTATAGACGAACATCTGTGTGAGCGGTCAAAGCCAAAAACTCGAGAAGATTACCATAGCTGTAGTAATGGACGAGGAAGGATTGGATCGAAAGTGACAATTGATCAGATGTTTCAGCCTTCTGCTATCCTTACTCCACCGCCGCTTTCTTGGTACATACGTGGGATCACCATTAAAACCACAGAGAGTATGATTGAAGATCTTCACGCTGAAGCAGCTAGACTCAGAGGAGTTGCAGTCCATGACAATGATGATCGAGAACAAAACGGTGTCGTATCAGAGAATATCAAAGCTGAGAACATTAAGGAAAGATGGAGATCGCGTAGGAGGACTTATAAAGGGAGAAAAATTAACGAATGCTAAGACGATGTAACTAAAGAAGGCACTGATTTTGGAATTTCTTGATCATTCTGAAATTTGGAATGTTTCACATTGAAAATATGACCAAAGAAGCTCTTTACAAGTTTCACAAAGTTCATATCATAAGGAATCCTTCATCTGTTTGTATCGCACTGCACTGTACCTTCCAATAGGAAACTAAAAAAAATGCTTCAGTACTCTCACGTATTTATGTAATTCCCTCCACATATGACTGCGTTGTGTTTATGTACGTGTAAAACGTGTGTGTTCTTCTATTGATTTTTCATTGCCATCTGTCACACGTGTGAACTCCCCTGCAAGTAATAATAAAAAAATGGTCAACAATAGTCTAGAAAGGAAAAGAAAAGCAAATGAATGGCCTCAAAACATTGCATTAGTTGGATCAACAATCAACACACGTCTAAAGGTATATATATTCTGATGTGGAGTTTTGACGAGAACAAAGTCACTTTTTTCTTTAAATATCTATATATATATAACTGTGAGAAAGGGAAGCAAGTTTAAGAATCCTTGCTCAATAAGAAAGAATCAGAACTTTCACTTTACATTTAATTTAATTAGTTGAGAATAAAGACTTTCTTCCTTACTCTGTTAATCTTCAAACCTTGACTTTGTTTTTGTCTCTGTGATTCTTAATAATCTCTGCCAAAAGGTTATCTCCAGCCACTTCTCTCATCTTCCTAACCAATTGATCTCTCCTGATCTTCCTTTTCTGCAGCAAATCCACATTAATGAATTTTCAGAACCATAGAACATACTTACAATAGAAAACTGGAATGAAATGAAATCTGTACCCGGAAATCGTCGTAGGTTCTGATGATCAAGTTCATTCTTGAAGGATCCATCGATTTGGATAGCATTGACATTAGGGCGGCAAAACTAACCCATGGCGAGCTTGGTCTTGCAGCCAAACCGCCTCTACTAACTGAACCAACACACAAAACCCATTACTCAGATTAGCCACTAGAGGTTCAAAAATAAGAACGAAACCTAGCTTAAAGAAACAAAAGTGTTTATAACCTTTGAGACGTGGAGACCTAAAACTGACACTATAGCTCGGGAGAATGTACGAGTTCATGGTAGAACTCCAAATGATATAGTTTTTAGGATTGTGTAGATCATCCACACCAGAATCGAATTCGGTTGAGGTGGGATACGATTGTTTAGAACCGGAGATGATAAGCTCAGATTTCCCCAAGATTACGCGACATAAGAGAAGATGCCTTAAACCTTCCTCGTCTGGTTCTATAGCTGAAGCTCTGCAATATCATAGATGAATTCAACGATTGTCAATCAAATCTAATTTAATTTAACGCGAAGAATCAACTCAAAAAATATAAAAACTATCTATAACCCAAGTTCGCAGATCATGTTCTTGCTTCCCAAGTTGGGCCAAAGTTAGGAAGAAATCAAACTTACGCAAGAACAGAGCATCTAGAAGGAACTAGATGGATTCCGAGTCCATGAGAGCCAGCTTCATTCTCGAATTTTCCAATATCACGACTGCTAAATCCGTAAGAGATAATACGTTCAATCTCTTGTTTAGAACCAGAGTACCAACCGTATTTGACATTAGCATCTCCACCGTTTTTCCTCGCTACAGCTTCAGTAAAAATTTTAAACGAAAGAAACTTGGCTCTCGTCGTGATTCCTTCCGAAGAGTTTTTCCTCATTGTCAGAATCGTTGTGTCGCTAGCAACAATACCTAATCCGGAAAGTAAACACGTCTTAATAACATCGTGCTCTGGGTTTCCTTCGCCGAGAAGAATCAGTGAAGAGTCGGTCGTGGAGAAAGATCCCGAACGAGACACAGAGGAAACAGCATCGTCAGAGAGAGAATCAGATATTTCGCCAATATCAAGTTTGGTGACGGAAACTTGATCGTCAATCTCGACTTGCGCAGCCATCACCAAGGAAACAGACTTAGAAAGAAAGTGCGAGAAAAAATTGTGAAAAAGAGAAAAGGAAGTTTTCTTGGGAAAAGGGGAAAATAGAGAATGTAGAAGACTCTCTCTCTTTATATCAGAGAGTTTTCAATCGTCGTGTTGGTATAAACGGTTTTTTTTAGCGGTGGCCGTTATCAACCCTACGTGTGCAATGACTATATTATCCTTATTTATCATTCTTAATGACGTCATTTAGGAGAAGTTTAAGTTTCATTCTTATTATTTTTTTTACGCAAATAATAGATTAGAGTTTTTTGTTTTAATGTAAAATAAATGTATTTATGAGAAGGAAAGTTAGATATGCAGATAGATATAGATATTTAGGTAATGAATTTGGTAATAGTTGTACGTCTTCCTATTAAAGTAATGCCTTGCTCAGGTTGCCAAAGTTTGGTTTTTGTTTATTTGATATAAAATATAGACAGAATTGCTCAAATATAGCAAAAATTTATGTAAATGACATAAATAGTTTTTGTAGAGAGAAAAAAATGAAGCAAATGGTGTAATTACTATTATACTCTTTCAATTAAAAAAAAAACGGAAAAAAGGGAGAAAGAAAAACGAAACCGTTTGTTTTCTTCTCCATTTTGCCATATCTTCTTCTTGTTCGTCAGTGTGGTTTCGCATTCGCCGTCTTCACCGCCTTTGCTGTCTTCACCGTCGACAGGAAAGTAAGTCGTTTCTCTTCTCTTATCTTCTCTTCTCTTCGCGACCATGATTTGGAATAAGTTATAGTTTAGTAGAGTTAGGCTGAAGTTTGGTAGAGATAGACTATAGTGTGGTAAAGTGGGGTAACTGTTGGTGGAGATGGGTTATAGTTTAGTAGAGTTAGGCTGAAGTTTGGTAGAGGTGGTTATAGTTTAGTAGAGTTAGACTTAAATTTGGTAGAGATACTTTATAATGTCGTAGAGTTGGGTTTATTTTGGCAGAGTTGGGTTATTGTTTAGTAGAGTTAGGTTACGTTTGATAGAGTTGATTTTGACTATTTATCGTTTGTTTTCATTAACAGGTATGGCTGAGGCCAAGGAGTACCCGGAGAAGATTTTCAAACACGGTCTTGTAGTGATGAAGAACCAAAGCATAAACCACTATTGCCATCTGAATTACATTAGTAATATGATCAAGGGTATTGGTGAAGATGCATACATAGACATAAAGGAGAACTCTTGCCTTGGGGTTTTTCTGAAGCTCACTGACTCCAACTACACGTTTACAAAGAGGCATGTACAATACTTATTAGCGCATCAGCTAGCGACTAAAAAGAAGTATGAGATATGGGTCTTGGTTGGTTGTCGGCGTATGAGGTTTTCTCTGCACGAGTTTGAGGAAATCACGCAGCTTAATTGCGGTATTGTTGATGAGTCTTCTTATGCGGACGAGGTTGCCAATGGAGATCTTTGGGGGGGGGGATATGGGTTTACGAGTTGTTAAAGCCCCTACATGGGTAGAGTTGAAAAAAGTGTTGGGGAAATGTAGACCGTGGTCTTTCGAGAAGAGGAAGATGGTTGGCTTGCTAGTGGTTTTGCATGTTGGTGTTTACAGTTGTCACTCGAATAGTACGATTCCATCTAGTTCTGCTAAGTTGGTTTCAGATTTAGAGAATTTTGAGAGGCATCCATGGGGAAGAGTTGCGTTTCAGGAACTGATGAGATCGCTCAAAAGTGCAGCCTACAAAAACGAGTCCTACATGATTCATGGGTTTGTGCACTCGCTTCTCATCTATGCATTAGAGTCTATCCCCTTAGTAGCAGAACTTTTTGGGGAGAGAAGAGAAGGTGTCGATGTTCCCATTCTATGGTGGAGACCAATAAAGAAACAAACCATGGAAACAGAAGTCATTGTGAAGTTGGAGCAGCGAAACACGGAGGATGGAAAGGTAAATTGCTTTTTTATCAGAGTTCATTGTATATATGATACAGTTCATTTAGATGATTGATAGAGTTCAGTTTTGTATTAATAGAGTTAATCCATGACGTCGTAGAGTTCATTGTATATATGATAGATTTCATTTAGATGATTGGTAGAGTTCAGTTTCGTATTGATAGAGTTAATCCATGACGACTTAGAGTTCATTGTACATATGATAGAGTTCATTTAGATGATTGGTAGAGTTCAGTTTCATATTGATAGAGTTAATCCATGACGACTTAGAGTTCATTCATTTCATTTAGTAGAGTTCAGTAACTGTTTGGTAGAGTTTATTTATGTTTGGTAAAGTTGAATATGTGTTTAGTAGAGTTAATTTAATCTGTAATGGAGTTTGTTTTTGTGTAATAGAGTTCAGTAAGTGTTTGGTAGAGTTTTTTGTATAAGTAGTAGAGTTCATTTTTGATTAGTAAAGTTGCTACGTGTAAGGCCTCTATGTCCAATGCCTCTGGAGATAAGCCCTCTTTAGCCTGACGAAGTTGAAGATCCGAAAGTGGACACCATGCTCGGAGACATACTCGAGGGCACTCTAGATAAGTCCTTTTGGGAGAAAAGGGGGAAGAGGAAGGCATATACTGATGTTGAGGAGAGGAAAAACAATCAGTTAAAGCGTAGTTCTCGTTCAAAGGAGGCAGTGAATAAGGTCATTGAAAGGAAGAAAGAGGCAGAGAAGAGGCAGCGAGACATACCAAAGGAGAAAGAGAGGACGTCGGAGATAGAGGACTCGACTACCTTGATGGATGTGGTAAAAGGCGTCAAAAAGGCAAAACAGACGAAAGAGTTGAAGGGAGAAAAGGAGTCGAGTTCCTTGATTAAAACTCTCCAAGGTTTAACCAAAGCCTTTGAAGGGATGAGAGCAGACTAGAATGTGTTGGCCGAGCATATGGTTCATCTGGAGGAGAACAGGACAGACATGTCCATGCTCACTGACCGGATTGCAAGGTTGGAGCGTAACAATTTAGATTAGACGACGTTGCTTGATAGGCTTCTTAGGCTGGAGGAGAATAGGGTGGCACAAGTTATATACCCTGGAGAACAACAAGGATGAGAACAAGGGTGCAGCTTATACAAATTCACCAGTTCGAATTCTTGAACGCGTTGTAGACAACATAGGCAAGGCTGAGAACGAGGTTGCTCCTAAAAATGTGGATCCCAACTCGGTACGTAAGGCTCTATTTGAATGTGACTTACTATGATTGATGTTTTCTATGTATACATTATACATTATTCATGCGTATTATCTTGTACAAACTGTGTATGTGTGTATGTAAAAGTTGTGTGTGGTTAACTTTGGTAAGGCTTATTTATATGGTTTGGTCGAGTTATATGTATCGTTTGATATACTCTACCAAACAATTCATGTGTTTAATTTATATCTACAAAATCATATAAATTAACTCTACCAAACTATCAAGCTGGCTTAGTAGAGTTATTATACGCAGACACTTGGATGGAAGCGGCCTAAACTCATGGACTCTGACTCCGACTCCGACTCTGAAAAAACATCTAGTGCTGGATCAGCTGCAATGAACGTTGAGCGTAACATCATTAGCCTAACATCATATTCTCTCCTAGATGACTTTGTACCATCCTAGGCAACAACAAAACATACCGTTCCCCCGGACCAGGTAAATTTTTTAATATTAGAGTTAAAGTTATATTTAGTAGAGTTGATAACTCGTGTTTAATGGAGTTAAAATTATGTTTAGTAGAGTTGATAATTCGTTATTAATGGAGGACATGACGTATCTGAAAGAGTTAATTTCTTTATGATATAGTTGATGTAATGTTTGATAGAGTTAATATATGAGTTGATAGAGTCAACACGATTTAGTAGAGTTAATTTTTTTTTATAGAGTTAAAGTTATATTTGATATAATCAACATTAATCGTGTTATTTTGCAGAATAAATGGATTATTCAGACGCAGGAGACATCCGACCCTCTCAGCCCATTATCACGGGTTGTTAGGAATCCAGAGAGAGAAGACCATACCAAAGACGCTCTTGATAAGAGACCATACGACAAGATATCTAATTAGACTTTGGCAAAGAAAACAAAGCCAGGAATATCACAGCTTGGCATTATAAACCTTGTGGAGTCTCCTATAAAGGGCAAAGTAAGGAAGGAGGAGGTAATATGTATGGAAGACATGTTACCAAGAGAGGCTTGGGAACGAGTACTCGCTACGAACCAGGTAGAGGCTCTATTAAACCAAAACGAACTCTATTACAGAATAAATTAACTCTACTAAACACATAATTAACTTTACCAAACAAAAATAAACTCTACTATTAAAACTAAACTCTACTAAACATTTTCTGAACTCTATTAAATGAAGAGTTAATAGAGTTAAGCTGTCATTGGTAGAGTTCATGATCATTTATAGTAGATTTAAGTTGTGATTGGTAGAGTTTAAATACATATATAGTAGAGTTATGTTGTGTATGGTAGAGTTCATTTACCGTACTATGTTGCTTCTTTCTAATTGTGTATCCACGTTACAAGTATCCCCTTTCATAGGCTGTTCCGTTGTCAAGAGGATTCATAAGCACATGGCTCATTCTCCCGCTGTATATGATCCTTTGGGCCAATTCTAAAAATTAAAATACTTCGGCTACATGACTATGTGTTGCATGAATTGTAAGTATCGTGTTTCGTCATTTTCAGAGTATAATAAACCAACTTCATGATTTATAGGCTATTTGTAAATCGTGTAGGGCACTTACAGTCGATGGTAACTCGAGTCCAATAGCGGATTTCTATCTCCACTTGGTGGCCCCAAAACAGAGGTGGCCTGTCGAACAATATGGGTGGCTCCACGATTTGGTAAGTTCAGTATAACATTCATGTGTAGAGTTTAAAACGTGTTGTAGAGCTAGGTTTCTCATGGTAGAATTTATGTACATTAATAGTAGAGCTAAGTTGCCCATAGTAAAGTTCATTTGATCTATGGTATAGTTTATCTTTAGTTT
This sequence comes from Lepidium africanum, assembly GCA_900406405.1. Lineage (NCBI taxonomy): Eukaryota > Viridiplantae > Streptophyta > Magnoliopsida > Brassicales > Brassicaceae > Lepidium > Lepidium africanum. Next base: position 4,587 of record OVAX01003681.1, on the reverse strand, counting down.
GATAGAGTTATATTTACTCTTTGTGGTACAGCATATGTCAACCGGTATGAATCTTTTCCAGCAAAGATCTTTAGAACATCCCTCACCATTCAGGAGTAATCAGATTGCTTTCCTTGATCCACTATTTTGTGGATGATGGTGTAACCAATATAACTGAGATTTTTTGGGGAATGAGGGTGGTTTTGTATGGACGAATGGGTTTAGAGAGGTCTTCCATGGAATTCAGCCTTCATTTTGTGCCACCAACCAGGTCTGGATGAGAGACGTAGATACACTTCACATTGCTCATAACATTAGCAACTACCATTGGGTGGCCGTAGAGGTTGATTTGATACAAGGAAAGATTCGAGTTTATGATCCCGACCTTAGTTGCGTGCCCGCTTCTACCATTCAGTAGTCATGCAAGTAAGTTACTTATGGTAAATTTTGTTCTTAGTTTAATAGGGTTTGTTAAGTTCTTTGATAGAGTTGTTCACGTAATAATAGAGTTGTGCAATGAGTAGTAGAGTTGATTTAAGGTTGGCTTTGTTTGGTAGAGTTGTTCACGTATTAATAGAGTTGTTCAATGAGTAGTAGAGGCAATTTAAGGTTGGATTTTGTTTGGTAGAGTTGTTCGAGGATTGGTAGAGTTGATTTAAGGTTGGCTTTTGTTTGGTAGAGTTGTTTAAGAATTGATAGAATTGTGCACAGATTGGTAGAGTTGATTTAAGGTTGGCTTTTGTTTGGTAGAGTTCTTCGAGGATTGATAGAGTTGTGCACAGATTGGTAGAGGTGATTTAAGGTTGGCTTTTGTTTAGTAGAGTTATTCGAGGATTAATAGAGTTGTGCACAGGTTGATAGAGTTGCTTTATAATTCAAATTTTTTACACACTGTATTTCCCTTTCATGTAGGGCGTACACCGAGATGATTCCACAGATGATCAAGTATTATTCATCGCCAGAGATGCGTCCGCATGTTAGTTCGGATACATACAAAATAATGTGAATTCTTAAGGGCACTCCGCGTAATAAGCAGTCAGGCGACTGTGGTGTATACTGCCTGAAGATGATCGAGTATTTAACCTTCGGATGCAACTTCGAGGGCCTGAATGATGAGTACATTAGGTTCACTCGGCTGAAATACGCCATTGACTTTAGAGAGCAACTTCCGGTGGAGGAGCTTATTGTGTACACTGATCCAGGTCCCCAACAATTGTGTGATAAGGCCACCCTCCTTTCAGCTCCCCAAGACTTTCTGCTGGACTGGTAGACTTCGGGTTGTTGTAGTCGTAGGGTAGTAGAGTTAGTCTAACTTTATGGTAGAGTTAATTAGGGTCATACGGCGAAACTATACATCGCATGATGCGATCTTTTATACTCTTGAAGGACCAATATTACTTTTGGGTTTTGGTCCTTCCATAGTATTTATATACCTTTTGTAATGTAATATGATAACAACATCAATTAAGTATGAAATTTTTTGTAATGCGACGACAACAACAATTGATTATGAAATCAAGTACGAACTCGACTAAACAAGTAAGTAGAGTACAATACTCTACCATACCTGAATTAACTCTACCGTTCAAGTATAAACTCTATTAAACATATACATTGAGTACAAATTCAAGATTGAACTCTTTCACTACATGTACAAGCATTGTGACCTACTTTTTTACATTTTGAACAAGCTGACCCTTTCCTTGGCCGTTTTGCCTCTCCTGAACACTCGAACCAGCTTTTTATCCTTGATTTCTTTGGTCTTCTTGGTTGTTGACGCACGTTTAGCGGATTACACACCTTATGGCTCACGTCTAACGGAACATGTATTGTAGAATCCCTTGGAAAAATACTACCAGAGTAGGTGTTGTACAGGTAGGTCGTGTGATAGTAGAGATGAGTAAGTTCGATTGTTGGTCGTTTCCATGTGTCGACAACGGCAATGGCATGCACACAAGGAATTTTTTCGACGTCATACCGCTTGCAAGAACACATCTTTTCAGTCAAATTGACCAAATGAGAAGATTCTGATCTTGTAACAACAGCCTGGTGTTCGTCTATGTCCTGCACATTGTACTGCCTAGCTTCCTCAACCCTAGTCTATAATTTAACAAACAAATTTCAACTCAATCATGAAACATTTAAACTCTACTAAAACAGAATGAACTCTACTATAAATGAATAAACTCTATTATAAATGAACAAACTCTACTATAAATAAATAAACTCTACTACGCAAGAGTTAACTCTACTACAAGAGAAATACGAACTCCACTAGAACAGAATGAACTCTACTATAAATGATAAACTCTATTATAAATATACAAACTCTACTATACATAAATCAACTCTACTACGAAAGAGTTAACTCTTCTACAAGAGAAACACAAACTCTACTAAAATAGAATGAACTCTACTATAAATGAATAAACTCTATTATAAATGAACAAACTCTACTATAAATAAATCAACTCTACTATAAATGAGTTAACTCTACTACAAGAGAAAGAAATACTAATAGATCAAACGAACTCTACCATAAGAATATAAACTCTATCATGAAGCAGTATGAGATACCTTTAGGAGCTTCTCAACAGATGTGGTTAGAATAGTTAACATGAGACTAGCTTTTGTTTTCCTCTTTGCGAACCAGCGTGTCAACATCGCCCTAATTGCATCTACAAGCTGCACAATGGGGAAATTTCTTGCTTCGGATAAGGCATGGTTGATTGATTCTGCTATGTTTGATGTAGTAAAATTGTATCTGTTTCCGGGAAAATGAACTCGACTCCACAACCGAACATAAGCTATTCTCAAGTACACATGAAGCCTTAAATCTAACGCCTGAATTTGAGGAAATATAGCATTGAACTCATCAACCCTAAACGCAGTGGTAGCTTTCTTGAACAACTTAAAGGGTTCTCCCCCTCTAAATTTCGACAAAATGTTCTTACGTAGGTGGTAGGTGCAAATTCCACGAGAAGAAAGTGGTTACACATTCTTTATGGTTTTACCTATGGATTTATGCTTATCTGATATGATGGCAAGTTTTTTGTCATCAAGGATAACACGGTTGAGCTATCTAAAAAACCATTCCCAAGACTCGTCATTCTCAGTATCAACCACACCGAAAGCCATAGGAAATATGTTGAAGTTGTCGTCTTGCATGGTAGTAGTTAGTAGAGTACCCTTATACTTCCCTTGCAAAAAGGTACCATCAACAACAACAACCTTCCTTATATAAGGAAAAACTTTAATAATTGCATCGAATGCTATGAAAATAAACTTGAACTTGTCTTACCCGTCTAATTCGAGCTTGATTAGGGTTCCGGGATTCGCACTTCTAATAGCAAACAAGTACGAAGGAAGTTCTTGGAAACTACTTTTAGAAGTTCCTGAAACTAGGGCTCGTGCTTGGCTTAGAGTACGGTGTGCTTTCTAGTACTTCAACTGCATAAATTGTAGTAGCCAAAGGTGAACAACATACAAACTCTACTATAAACAAATTAACTCTACTATAGGAAGCTTAACTCTACTATGACAGCATTAACTCTATTAACATATATTAACTCTATTATATGAAAGGTTAACTCCATTATGATTATACCAACTCTATTACAAGAAGATTAACTCCACTATGACTACATTAACGCTACTAACGTATATTCAAAATTCCATTTTAACTCTACTATTTCTACATTAACTCTACTAATTAATATTTCGAACTCTATTAAGTTATCATTTTAACTTTATCATATATAAAGATTGTACCTTCAGACCGAATCAATTGTTCATTGAATCAACAACGTGATTAGGAAGAACAGAAGGCCCAATACCACCTACGAATTCCATGTATAATCGTGCTAAGACTTCAGTAGACACTTGGTGTGCACGACCTGATCTCTCTGTCACAGAACAATTATGTTCTCCCCTATACTTCCGGACAAAGAAACAACCACTATCGTCAATAGGTGAAGCTCGCACTCTCCACTGATAGTTTGATACCCAACATTTCACATCCAACATTGTCTTCGATGAAGCCACAACATCGAAGTCAAACATTTGTAAAATGAAAAGAATCTTTAACCTCGTCACAAGTTCTTTTTTTGATGAGTACCGTTGTCCAACAGCCAATTCTAGTGTTGACATTTCTAAGTCCAAATACTCAGCTTTCAAATCCAACTCCATTGTTTTCCCCGAGAGGTTTTTCTTCTCTTCTTCCTAGGATTTCCTACGAACACTGATATAATCTTCATCATCTGAGCTTGCGCCATCCATATCATCACAATAGTCGAATCTGAAATCCGCATCTTCATCGTCAACATGTTCAATTTTGTCTTTCACATTTTCAGGCATATGCTCGGTGTTTGGTCCACCTCTACTAAACCTTGGATCAACTACACTACCTATATGATCAACTCTACTGGACCAAGGGTCAACTCTACTGGACCAAGGGTCAACTCTATTATACGACGCATCATAATTCTCCCACTTACAATGGAATTTCCCGTCACCGTTACCTTCTTCGGGGAAACTCGCTGAAACATGAGATCTAGTGGAAATCTCTACACATAGACGAATTGCTTCTTTACGAAATTGTTGCACAAA
>OVAX01003680.1:4191-17923 GCA_900406405.1 Lepidium africanum | reverse complement strand
TTAATAATACAGAGCAAAACTTTCTCTCTCTCATTATCTCTCTTCTCTCTAGTTTATAACATTATTTTAATTATAGAGTCAATTGTTTAACTGAAACAACAAACACTGTTCTCAATACATCATTCATTGGAGCTTTTCATACCATATATATGGTTGTCTTTTACTTCAAACGTTCTCTAGATCGATCTTCTAGAAGATCTAGGTTTTTTGTTTTTGTGTGTGTACTCCAAGTTCAGAACAAGTTTTACTCCAGAAATGCCTCATACAAAGGGAGAATTTCCCAAAGACACAAACAGTTTCTCAATAGGATCATTAAAACATATAGAAACAACCCGATACATGTAGCTAGAAAGATGATTTTTTTTTTTGTTCAACTCTAGAAAGATGATATATAATCAATCAAATGTTGTAAAGATTGATATGCAGAACCATTTGGTTTAAACGATCTTTTTACTTTCTCCTTTAGAAGTTTCATCCTCTCTCTGATTGCTTGTCCTTTACTTTCCAACAATAATCTCCTTATTGCTCTCTCGATCTCATTCCTCTCAATGCGACCTTCTAGATGCAACCCAACCATCCAAACCTCACTAAAAAAATCTTGCATTTAGCAATTGATCCCAACGAAAAGGCAAACAGATCATAGGTACTCCTTCACAAACACTTTCAACAGTTGAGTTCCAACCATTATGTGTCAAGAATCCTCCAATGGCTCGATGCTTTAGAACCTCTTGTTGTGGAGCCCATTTCACTATCTTCCCCTTCTCATTAAGCTTTTCGATTATCTCTTCCGGAATTGGCTCAATCCATTCAGTACCATTCACTGAACCAACTCGAACGACCCACAATAAGGGTTGATCACTGTTTCTTAGACCCCAAGCAAACTCAAGTAACTCTGATTCACTGATGTTCACGACGCTTCCAATACTAACATAAAGAACAGATTTGTCCTCTTGCTTTTATAACCATGGAATGCAAGTCTCGTCTGGTGTAAACAAGCTACTAGACGATGCAGGAAAATGGCTATGAGACGGCCCTATTGCAAAGATCGGAAGTTTAAACTCTTCACGTGCTAGACTCAGTGAGTCTTGGTCCAACTCTTCACAAGAGGATATGAATATCAGGCCTGAAGATGCCTTTGTTGTCTCCAAAATCGAATCCGAGTACGAGTCTAGAATCTCTGTTTCTGGTTCGAGAATCAGTACAAGATCTTTCTTTCTAAGCGGTGAAAATTCCTTAACTGGATCATCTTGTTCTGAATCTGTTAAACAATTGGAGCAAAATAAAGTCAAAATATTGGTAATCATATGACAATTTTAGGGTAAAATGAATAAAGAGTAAGGAAGATACCCTTCACGCCTGAGCTGAGGAAGAACAAAATGGCCACGAAAGAAGGAGACTTTATAAGTATTAAGGGCCAGTCTCGAGAGATTTAAACTCTGAGCAAGACGTTGTGTGAAGATCCATCCAGAATCATCGATCAAACAGCTAATTTTCTGTTTCTCCTCCTCTGTTTCTGAAGCTGCAGATTGCAACAATTGAGTCAAACAATCACGAAACGGAGACTCACAGTTTCGATTGAGAAGCGTTAGGAGACGTTTCATATCGTGAGTTCTTGTGTCTGCTTCAGACAAACCATCAGGGATCTGTAAGAAAGTAAAGAGAGGATGGCTTGAAGCTTTGGGCGCGTTAAAGCGCGTGTGGATCACTGTGATGAAGAAACCTCTGAGTGAAGGATCTTGGCGAGCTGAATCATGGGGTTGATGCAGCCTTGTAATGAAAGTGGAAATAGAATCACTCTCAGGCCATTACTCTTCTCCATTGAAGCTTCCTTCTTCTTTCTGAGTTTTGGTCCAAATGCAAAGATCCTAAACTTTCAGTGAAGCTATGTATATAATTTTTACTACTTCGAGTGTGAAGACAAAAACTCTACACTTCTCGATGTGAAACAAAACAGAAGTCAACAAAGCAACTTAATTTTATCAAAAGAAAACAAACCATCATCATTGTGGTTTGGTGTTATTTAATCTTAGTTTAATAAGGAATGACCAAATCCTTTGTACTTGTCTGTTGATGATATGTTAAATAATTGCAGAAAACGTGGACATATGTAAGAGTCCAAAGTTTGGCTTATAATAGTGGTTAGTATGATGTTTGTCCTTACTCATACACACGAATAAACAGTTGAGCCACACAAAAATAATACAAATGAGCCCACAAAGCCCAAAAGCTAGCATGATGATATAAAATCAACCAACTCATCTAGAGATCGAGACGAAGAGCCTCCTTGTTTAACTGATCTTCTTACTTCATCTTGCAACACTTTGATTCTCTTTCGAATCTCTTCTCCTTCAAATTCAACCATTAGTCTAATCACAGCTCTCTCAATTGTTCTTCTCTCTATCTGACCTTCCAAATGAATCCCAATCTTCCAAACATCACTGACAAATCTTGCATTTAGCCATTGGTCCCATACAAAAGGCAAAGAGATCATAGGAACCCCTTCACATATACTCTCTAGTGTCGAGTTCCACCCATTATGGGTCATAAATCCCCCTGTAGCACTATGTGCAAGAACATCTAGTTGTGGAGCCCATCTCACTATCTTTCCTCTACCCGTAAGACTCTCCATGAACCCTAATGGTAATGACTCGATCCAATCTCTACCGTTGATCGAACCAGGTCGGACCACCCACAAGAATGATTGGTTTGTGCTGCTTAGTCCATGAGCAATCTCTAAGAATTCAGACTCCTTGATAGTCACAATACTCCCTAAACTCACGTAGATTACTGATCCTGTTTCACGCTCATCTAACCATGGAATGCAACTCTGGTCTGGTTCGAATAAGCTACTAGAAGAGACTGGTACATCATGGATGTGAGATGGGCCAATGGGGAATATTGGAAAGGTGAAGACTTTGTTGGATGTAGTAAGTGAATCTTGGTCAAGCTCTTCACAGGACATGACAATGAGTCCTGAAGCTGGTTTAGTTGTTTCGAGTATCTTACACAAGTAAGAATCAAGAAGTTCACTTTGGCTGGTGTTTCCCATAATTGGTGCAAGATCTTTCTTTCGAAGCGGTGGAAACACAGGAACTATGTCCTCTGCTTCAGAATCTGAAACAAAATTAAGAAAGATCAAGAAATGTAGACAAGATCTTCGGTTTTAGCTGATTTCGATCCAGCTAATGACTTCAACATCACGGGTTCCATCTTTTCCATTACAAAAAGTAGAGTAAAAGGGTTTTTAGGGTGGGATTTGGACTATGGATCAAACTTTGTCGGAAAAAAAAAAGTCTTCGATTAATGGCGTAGATATTCAATTGGATCAAATTTGGCTCTTGATTGCTTAAAGCTATGAGTAAAAGATTTACCTGGAAATGGAAGAAACCCATCACGACGAAGCTGAGGAACAAGTAAGTGTCCGAGAAAGAATGTGAATTTATATGCACAGAGGACTAATCTCGGAAGATTAAAACTCTCTGCAACGGATTGTGTGAAAGTCCACCCAGAATCATCGATCAAACAGCTAATCTTCTTCCTTTCCTCTGTTTTTGAATCATTTGAGTTAGGTTTGATGAGTTTAGCCAAACACTCTCGAAATGGGTTCTCACAATTCTCGTTGAGAAGTGTGAGCTGTAGCAAAACATCACGAGACTGAGTCTGAGTTTCAGACAAGCCCTCAGGGATCTGTAAGAAAGTGAAGAGAGGATGGTCTGAAGATTTGGGCGCGTTGAAGCGCGTGTGGATAATGGTGATTGAGAAGCCTCTTGAGGAAAGGATCTTTGCTAGCTGAAGCATAGGGTTTATGCATCCTTGTAATGGTAAAGGAAAGAGAATCACTTGTCTCTCGTTTATCTTCTCCATTCAGTGTTCTTCCTTTTTCTTCTCTTTACAATGGATTATCTGCAGAAAGCAAAACATAATGTGTTGATATGATAGACTTTAGAGGATGGGGACAATAAGACAAGTTGTTTTAGTCACTGGCCTACTCCTACCAAAGACATAAACGATAAGTGACAAGTGTTCAGTTTTTCGGTTTATCTTACTTGGTTTTTTCAGTTTTAGAAATACATGATAACCATATAGATACCGACGAAAAATCGGTTTGATTCGGTTTAGTTTATATTGGTTTCGGTTGCGAATGAGTACATGAAATATAAATCGAATTAGACGTTAAATAATTTTGGTTCCCAATTTCTGAATATTACTTATTATTACTTGTAATCAAAAATGACTACAGAAGCCAAAAATATGATTAAAAGTAATCAATTGGTTGGATTTTAAATAGTTATTTGTAACCAAAAAATATAATTTTTTTGGTTTTGTTATATTTTTTTGGTTTTGTTAGCATAATTTATTGATTAATATATTTATATATTTTGGTTTTGTTATATTTTTTTGGTTTTGTTTTATTTTTTGGTTTTGTTAGCATAATTTATTGATTAGTATATTTATATTTTTTTGGTTTTGTTATATTTTTTTGGTTTTGTTAGCATAATTTATTGATTAGTATATTTTTGACCCGTTTTCTAATGGTTTATTTTGTTCTTGGTATTTAAGCAAACCGAATTGAAAATCGAAGTTAGTAAAATTTTAAAACTGTTCGGCTATTTGACAGGAACCAAAACCAAACCAAATATTTATCTTCACTTTGGTTTGGCTTGGTTTTCTTTTTTTTTTTGGGTCAAAGGCTTAGTTTTCTTAGTTCCGGTTTTTATACCTAAAGGTGTCCATGAATATAGCACAATATGTTTGAGTTTATTGATAAATTAATGAACTTTGGTTCTTTTAGCATTTTAGACAAACGTTGAGGCATATTGAACAAATATCTCAACTTACAATAATAGTAAATGATTAGTTAAAGTCTCAATAGATCGAAAAGACGACCCTCCATGCTGAACCGATCTCTCGACTTCATCTTTCAAAACTTTCATCCTCTCACGAATCTTTTCTCCTTCACTTTCCGCCATTAACATTCTCACAGCTTTCTCAATCTCCTTTTTATCAATCCGACCCTCCAAGTGAATTCCAACCTTCCAAACATCACTAACAAATCTTGAATTCAGCATTTGATCCCAACCTCCAGGTAAACAAATCATAGGAACTCCTTCACATATACTCTCTAACGTTGAGTTCCAACCATTGTGTGTCAAAAACCCTCCAGTCGCTCTATGCCCTAGAACCTCCTGTTGTGGAGCCCATTTCACAACCTTTCCTTTCTCTTCAAGGCTTCTCATGAGCTCTTCAGAGAGCGGTTCGATCCACTGTGCACCATGTACCAAACCGGGTCGAACCACCCATAAGAAAGGCTGTTTACTATTGCTTAAACCACAAGCAATCTCTAAAAACTCTGTTTCCGTTATGTTCACAACGCTTCCTAGACTCACATAAATAACGGATTTGTCCTCTTGTTTATCTAGCCAAGGAATGCAAGTCTCATCTTGTGTGAATAAGCTACTTGATGAAGCAGAGAAGTAGCTATGAAATGGGCCAATCGCAAAGATTGGAACCTTGTAAATTTCGTTAGCAAGAGTCAACGAATCTTTCTCAAGCTCCTCGCAAGACATAAATATTATCCCTGAAGAGCTCAAAGTCGTTTCAACTACAATTTGTAAGAATGGATCGAGTTTCTCTCCGTCTTCACCGAAAACCTTAGAAAGATCTCTCTTTTTAAGCGGTGAGAACTCAATAACTGAGTCCTCTGCTTCAGAATCTAAGACAAAGGCTCATAAGTCAAAACATTTTGAGAACGACAACAGGCGTGGATTTCAGTGAAAATTGAGTAGAAAAAAGAAATTTATGATTAAGTGGCATATGTAGACTAGTGACAACAAAACAAAAATAAAATTCAATAAAAGAAAACAAAAAAAGGTGAGAATACAAACCACTTCTGAAATGTGGCTAGTTTGGCAGAAACTATAAACAAATACCACTTTTTTTTAACCAGGGTGGTTCAAGTTCTAAGTTCGGTTACACCCAGAAACTATAGGAACAATGTTGAATTCCTAAATCTGAAAGAGATTCGAATCCACCTATCATACTACCACTATACTAATTTTTTTTTTTTTTTGACCACTAAACCATGATTGCATTGGCATACCATATTTTTTACATCAATACCGCAACCAAAACATAAAATTCAAATTTTTCAAAAAAGAATTAGGTAAGAATACAAACCACTTCTTAAAACTGGTTAAAGTTTGGCAGAAACTTTAAACAAATAACATATCTTTTCTACATAACGTGCTATTAATTTATGTAACGTAGTTTAGAAACATTAATTGGGTGACGCTATTTTTATTTATAATATATTATTTAATACAATAGCATAATTTTTCGAAGAAACTATTGGTCAACTATGGAAATATTTTATTTTATTCTAAATTATTTACCCAAATTTGATTGCTTTATACGGCAAATGAATCCTTTTTTAAAACAAAAATGAATTTAAAAGAAGAAATAATTACCTGAAACTGGAAGATAACCTTTGGTCCGAATAAGAGGAAGAATCGGATAAGCATTGAAGAAAGTAGCTTTAAAAGTACAAAGAACAAGCCTTGGAAGTTTCAAACTCTCTGCGACAGATTGTGTAAAAAGCCATCCACAATCATCAATCAAACAACTAATCTTCTCTTGAGATTCATGCAACACCTTCCTCAAGCAATCACGAAACGGAGACTCAGCATTAACATTGATTTGAGCAAGCAAAGACATAACATTCGAAGTAGGTCCATCTTTAATCTGAGTTTCAGACAAACCATCTGGAATCTGTAAGAAACTAAACAGAGGATGACTTAAAGCTTTAGGCGCGTTGAAGCGCGTGTGAATCACAGTAATGGAAAAGCCTTTTGAATGGAGGATCTTAGCGAGTTGAAGCATAGGGTTTATGCAACCTTGTAATGGAAGAGGAAACAGAATCACTCTCAAACCATTTCTCTTCTCCTCCTCCATTGAAATTGAAGCTTTCTCTTTTCTTTTGAGGTTTCTCTGAAAAGACCGAGTTTCTATGTACTTTATCCAGTTGTTTGTTTTTATAATTTCAGATATGGAGAATCTGTAATGGAGACAAAAACTTTAGGGACTTTATGGTTATGTGTGTTTGGTTTAGACCCATTATTCTACTTTCCACCGGTTTTGTTGACGTTAAGATTATAAATATTACTCATTGTGTGGTCACTATCAGATATATTTAGTTTTCAGATTTTTGTACTTTAAAAGTCTTGAATGACTTTAACTGTCGACAAATTTGATGATATCTCATATTTATTGATGTAATCTTTTTAGATTTTGTCTTAAATCCTATCGAATCGTAACCACTGAATTCAATGTGATTTTTTTCCCTTTTGGTTATCTCTTTTAAAAGTTATCACGTTTCTAACCAAGTGTAAAAAAATAGTGAAAAGGAGCTCATGCATATGGTCTCTTTTAAAAGTTATCACAGTTTCGAATGTCTTTAAAAACAAAATTATATTTACACGCGACATCAAAGATAATTATATAGTTCAGATCTCATAATTTGTTGATATGTAGATCATTTAAATTAACTCTAGAGAAAAGTTAATGACTCGTCCGAAACTCTTAATACTCATAGTATTTTTTTTTTGTCAAACTCAAGTATTATATTAATAATAAATCTCAAGAGGCCAAGAAAATTACAAACATAAACTATTAGCTGACTCTCTAATATTACGGGTGAGACTATCAGTTTTATGATTTAAGGTTTTCGGGATTACATGAAATGACATAGACCGAAAAAGAGATCTCAATCTGGAAAAATCTTCGTAGTAGGTTTGGAAGGCCGGCCATTCGTTTGGTTGTGTCATTATTTTCAAGACATCCTCGCAGTCCGTCATTATTTTCAAGACATCATTGCAGTTCGTCACTATATCCACTTCCATTATCTGGAGAGTCAGTATTGATTCTATTGCCCAGAGAACAACTTCAACTTCTGCATGCAATGCGGAAAGGCTTCTGCGTACCCCACGGGCATCCAAACACTCACCCTCCACTGAATCATGGAAGCAAACCCAACCCAGACTAGTGTAAGTCCATACTTTTTCATGAGCCATCCACATAGTAGGGGTGGACAAAATATCCGTAAGATCCGAGTCGATCTGATATTTGGTTCGATTCGATCAGACAATTTTGAATATCCGTAAAATTTTGGAGCAAAGCAAATAGCAAAATCTAATATCCGTTAAAAACGAAGCTAATATCAAATATCATTTTTCAAAAGACCGGATATCCGCTCCGATTCGTATCTCAATAAATATATATTTCAATATTAGTTATGTATACATATATTATAATATAAATAGTATTGTGCATATATATATATGGTGGAGATGAATAAAATATAGCATGTATTTAATTTTAATTGTTTTATTTTTTTTCTTATGATGTTATCATTTTTCATCATGTGATATATTATGAGTTTAGTTCTAGAACTAATTTGATTAAATTTTTAGTTCTTAATAGTTAGTTATTATATATATATATATATATATTCTTAAGTTTATATTGAAAAATATTTAATTTAGGTATAAAAGTTTATACTAACGTTGTTTTTAATATATTTTTTAATTATTTTTGTTAATATTTTATATTTTATCTTTGTTAATTGTATTAAAACGGATCAGAACGGATTATTTACAGATCTTTAGAAAAAAAAATGAATATCTGAGTTTCTGGATATCCGAAAAATTTTAGATCAAAACAAAACATAAAATTAGATTTCCAGATAAAACAGAACAGATCACAAATATTACAAATTATCTGGATATTTGTTCGATCCCCACCCCTACCACATAACAACAATACCCTCTAAAGCTTTGGTAGAAGAAGGACCGCCAACGATACTCATAGTATTTATGTTGCGCCTAATTACCCAAATTATCGAAAAAAAACGAAAATATACTGCATTTATTTCCATTAATGGTGAATGTAGGAATACATAAAAGTCAAGCTATCTTATCATGTTGACAAAAAAAATGACGTGTTAACAAAAATCCACGTGTAATTATGCAACTTTGACTTGGCAATAGAGATGCAAATAGTACGGAGAAAATAAGAGACAAAACTCCATCGTTTAGCTACTTTCATGCCCAAAGCAATAATAACTTCTTGGTCTTCTTCTTCAAAATTCCAATTGTCACTTTCTTTTTCAAGCTCTCAGAAAATGGCGACGGAGCTCAATTCTAAGAAGTTTCCTGTTCTCTCTTACGTCTTAGGTCGTCTCCCTTCCTTCACCTCCAGATCCTCCTCCTCTTCCTCCGATGTCGAACCACCACCATCAAAGTCCGATCCATCTTCATCATCAAGCCACTCGATTGAGATCATCTCTCAGATGCCTCACTTGACTCATCCTGATGTTCTTGCCTCCATGACAAACGCAATCTCCGACGTTTCTCAAACCCGATCCGTTCTTCGTACCTTAGGACCAAGACCTGATCATGAAACCGTAGACAAAGCCCGTGCAAGACTCGCAGAGATTGAAGCCTTATTATCAGAATCATTCGAAGAGATCGCTCTCTCTCCGAATGATATTGACGTGGTGGAGAAGGAACAGAAGAGGAGAGAAGCTGTGGATCAAGAGAAGACTTGGTATAACTCAATCCTTAAGCTTCATGAGCTTCATGAATCTTATGAGAAGCTTCTGAAAGATGCAGAAGAGAGACTTGTGAGGATCTATGAGTCTGCAGAGAAGAATGCGGTGGCTGAGGCTGATGAAAAAGCTGCGGAGATTGAAGTCAATGAAGAGGTTGTGAGAATATTTCAGCAAGCTTCAGAGAAACCATTGGAACGAATTGATTTATCTGAGAGGAGACTGAGATTTCTCCCTGAAGCATTTGGTCAAATTCAAGGTCTCCTTGTTCTTAATCTCTATAACAATCACCTTGAGGTCAGTTTCTAAGTCCCAAAAAAATTAAAATTCGTAATCTTTGATTCAAATCTGTTAGAATTCTGATATATTTTCGTATCAATGATGTGACTTTTTCTCTAATTTTGAAGTCTTTAAGGTAAAAATGTTGGCCTTTCAATAGGTTATTGTGATAGTCGAGTTCGGAGTATGATGGCTAGGATAAATTGATTCCTTTTTTCACTATATGTAGTAAATTATAAAGAAGTTTAAGATTGAGTTTTACGTTATGGGTCAACCATTATCGATCTAACTGTTGGTTCTTGTGATAATATATAGATTAAGATAGTTTAAAAAGGTTTGACAAAAAAAAAAAGATAGATGTAAAAGTATTTTTGCTTATCAAAAATGTAAATTTTGCTTTGGATTTGGAGTAATTTAGTACATCAGAGAGGAACCATTGGATTGGATCGGTTCTTGTGGTGATGTCTAGATTGGTTTAGAATTTAAAACTGTGTTTGCTTGTTCTGATCAATGGTTATGTTTGTAACAGACCATTCCTGATTCAATAGCTGGGTTACAAAACCTTCTCGAACTCGATGTTTCCACGAATCTTCTGCAGAAGTTACCTGATTCAATCGGTTTATTATCAAAGTTGAAGATTTTGAATGTCTCATGTAATAAACTCATAACTTTGCCAGATTCAATCTGTCGTTGCGGGTAAGTGTTTTGCTTCTCTGTTTTATAAACCTCTCTGTTTCTTTCTTACTTTATGTTTTCCCATTTTCAGATCTTTGGTTGTCTTGGATGCAAGCTACAACAATCTCGCTTACTTACCAACAAACATTGGATTCGAGCTAGTGAATCTAGAGAAGCTCTTAATTCATCTCAACAAAATCAGATCCTTACCAACTTCAATTGGCGAAATGAGATCCTTAAAGTACCTTGATGCACACTTCAACGAACTTTGCGGTCTCCCAAATTCTTTTGGTTTGCTCACAAACCTTGAGTACCTTAACCTAAGCAGTAACTTCAGTGATCTTCAAGAGCTTCCTACTTCATTTGGCGATCTCATAAGCCTACAAGAACTAGACTTAAGCAACAACCAAATCCATTCACTTCCAGATGCTTTTGGCACGCTTGTAAACCTTACTAAACTGAATTTGGACCAGAACCCACTTGTGGTTCCGCCTGAAGAAGTTGTGAAACAAGGAGTGGATGCGATTAAAATGTATATGGGTAAAAGATGGGTTAGTATGTTGCAAGAGGAAGAGAGGATGGCTAATATGAAGAATGAGTTGGATGAGACAAATACTGATTGGCTTACACGAACTACCTCAAAGCTCAAAACTTATGCTTCAGAAGTCTCTGAGTATCTTGGTTCGAATTCGCCTAAAGATCCTTTGCTTAACCAGCAGCTATAATGAAATCACTTTGAGCTTCATTTTCATGTCTCTTGATGATAAGTAACACTTTTTCCGGTAAGTTTTCAAATTTTTGGTTACTATATTTTTCTTCTTGGTCTAAAAGAATGTATGTTCTTAACAGTTTTGAAATATACAAATAGAATTACAACTGCTATATAAATTTTCTAATATTTTTTGTCAATTTAACTCAAGTAAAGAGATAGTTTACTTTACATCCTTTCTGGATAATTTTTTAACACGGAGAATCAAAAAAATCTGTTTTCGTACACATTTAAAAAAAAAAACATAACTGTGAAGTATGTGATAGAGGATCACCATAAAATTATGTAAAAATCCAAAAAAGCAAGAACATTAAATATCAAATAAAATGAGGAAGCGCATTTTAGATTGTTGGGTGTCACATTTGTTTTTTTCTTTTTTTTATCGGAATTCAACTCTAAAAAATTATATTGGCCTATGATATTGTTAGGAGTTTTATCTATAGAGTAAATCTTACCGATAAAATTGTTCACAAAAAATATTTTATACAATGCAAAATAATTGTGTAAGAACCCCTATTGACAGCTAGGGAATCAAATATCAAAGCAAGATTTTGTTTATGTTTGGAATGGTTGAAAAACTTGGACCCAACAGTAGTATATCAAATATAAACTAAAGAAATACATGTTATATATGGTGCAAACAATACATTGTGTTGAAAACGACAAAATATACTCCTATCTGATATTATATTCCAACATAAAAACAGAAACACAGAATCATATGAATATTGATTCAGATGAACGTGCAATACACATAGTTTTTTACAAAAGTAATCTATTTTTAATCGTCGCCTACTTATATAGCGGATATATTACAAACTATTTGTGCAAGTCCATACAAAAATTTAAAAATCTTTTTTTAAATAGCTAAAACTGAAATTCTCGTTATTCTCTAGGTAACAGATGATTGTCATTGAAATAAGAAAGTAATATTGTGACGTACTGTCCATTGCAATAAACACTTAAATTTTGTAGCTTAAAGGTTTTTTTTTTTTGCAACTGTGTAGCTTAAAATTTTAATATCTATGAAAAGATTTATCCACCAAAATGGGAGAAACCAAAGTGTTATTATTTGCAGTCGTCATAAATAAATAGATAATGACTTCCGTTATATATGCCACTAATTGATAGATCAAGATTCACAACGGTCAAAACATCTAATTTTATTATTTGTTCTAGAGAACGAATAGTCTTACAACAACGACTACAACCTCTCCTTTCATATTATTAGAAAGCCATTCAAAAATAAAATTTGTAAGCCGAGTTTTTCTGGTTAGGATGATCTAGCGAATGATTTTGGTATCAGGAGTTTGATATTTTAGCATTATATGTATAAGATTAAAAAAAAATTTAAAAAATGTATGTTAGATTATGAATGTCTTGTCGATCCAATCGTTTTAAAAAAAACAAATATTAGTTGCGAAAATACATATGTTGAATGATTAATTTTAAAATTGTAGTAGGGTTTTTTTTCTCATTTGTTATGCTCAAATTCCAAATTCATGAAGAGTCAAAACTGAAAATTTAGAAGTTGATGCACTCGTGTATTACTTTTATTAATACTATTTTAAAATCAAAACTTATTCATAAATTGTAAATTTGTGAAATATTTAATTTGATAGCGACTTTAGTAAGAGGATGTCACGAATGTCAAAGCCAATGTACTTGTTCGATTCATAATAATTCTTTTGGTTACCTTCTATTGAATTCGAAATCTAATGTTCCGATCTTTAAAGATCATATCATTACAACTATATCTATTATTCAAAAAAGAAAAAAACTTGACCGATTCAATGACAAAATTAAAGATTGTTCATATGAATATAAAACGAAATAGATATTGAAGTTAAGCATATCTTACAAAGAGAGTGAGAGAGCGTGCAAACACGACAAAAGAAAAGGCCTCCCCACGTTCCGGTCGGTTGGTGACAACGACGAATGTTTCTTTTCTCATTTCAATCTCTTTTTAAGTTTTCATCAAATCCAAATTTTCCACAGATAGACAGACTCTTTTCTCTCTCTTTCTCTCTTCACTTAGTTTCATGATGAGAAAACTTTGTCCGAATTACAATCTCGAAGATGGGTTAGAGACCGTTCTCGAGGTTCCTATGCCTGAGGAGTTGTTTTCTGCGTCCAAGACAAAACCTGGATGGAACCAGATGAAGTCTTATTGGTCAAAACCTACCGCTACTGCAACCGCAACCACCACAAATATGACAAGACTCTTTGGTGGTCGCAACGCTGAGATTCAGCTTCTTCTTGGTGTTGTTGGAGCTCCTTTGATCCCTCTTCCCGTTCAACCTGATCACCACAATGATTATGAGAATCCTATCCACAAAGACATTAAAGACCAACCTCTCGTAAGTTACATCTTCCTTTCTTTGTCTTTTTTTTTTTTTTTTTTT
>OVAX01003679.1:0-17924 GCA_900406405.1 Lepidium africanum | reverse complement strand
TTAATTAGGCCCAAGTCCAAGTTTGGTTTACCCACTAGGAGGAAACACAAACCCAACAAGAACAATTTAAAGGCACATTGGATTTTGTAGGAGTGATAAATTACTTAGCAGTTTACATCAAGGACAATTCTTCTTCTCTGAAACCAAATCTGCAAAATTTCGAGACAGACTTAGCCGTGGAATTGAACTGTAAGTTATATGTATTATATGAGACTGTCTGCAGCTAAACACCAATTAAATTAGCTCACTGGTTTCTCCAATTTGTGTTGCAGTGGTTGGAAACATATCGTACGAGGATGAGGTTTGTATGTAGATATCAGTTCCATAAACGAACACCGAAAAGAGACAAGACTAAATGTTTTGATGATTTTCTTGCTTCAGTATCAGTATCCAAATACACCATGGGGTCTGCAAGCAGTACTTATGTATATCAAAGAAACCTATGGAAACCCTCCTGTCTACATCTTGGAGAATGGTCTCTCTCTCTCTTTGTATGTCTCCCACTCTTTCTATGTCTCTCTCTGCAGTGAATGATTCTTCATTTACAGGTCAGAGGACTCCTAGAAACTCATCGCTTAATGACGTAGAGAGGATTGACTATTTGAGCTCATACATCGAAGCAGTGCTTCATTCACTCAGGTAAGAGTAAGAAGTTGTACAAGTTATTTATATGAATGTGTCAGAATCTAAGTAGAATCATTTGAAAGCAGGAAAGGAGCAAACGTAAAAGGATATTTCCAGTGGTCGTTGATGGATTTATATGAACTACTTGGTGGATACGAGATAGGGTATGGATTATATTACGTGGACTTCAAGGATCCTTATCTTAAGAGAATCCCTAAACTCTCTGCTCACTGGTACTCTTCCTTCCTCAAGGGAACACTGTACCAAGCAGCTCAATCATCTTGATCTCAATTATAGTAATTTGCTTATTCACTAGCCATGAAAATCAATATTATGTTTTCTCTTTCTTTTAATACTTACAGTAAAATTTATAACAATGTATGTTGGAAATAGGCTTTGGTCTATTTTTTAAACTATAATATACAAGTTACCTAAATCCTCATAAGTCTTGTTCTGTTTTATTTTATTTTCTTTTCATTCATGATAAAGCTATAGAGAGAGAGAAAGGAAACTCACAGAAATTGTAATTTCCTTGATTTGTTTTGAGGGCTTGATTTGTTGATGGTCATCTTAATGTGTAACATTTATTGTTCTATTGAGTGATTTTGGTTGTGAGAATGAAGTTCTGTAAGAAGTATGAAGAGTAAATGCATGGACAGAAGGAGAAAAAGAATCTACCTGGTGTTTGGTTTAAGAAGCTGATGAAGATTCTCATGAAATGCAGAAGAAATCATGTTCCTTCTCGAATGGCTTTTACAGAAGCAATCAATCAATAACATGACCACAAAGTGTCTTACTTGGTTCAAAGGCAATAGTCACAAAAGAAATACGACGAGGTTTATCATCTGCTTTCTATCTTCTTGACGTTTTGCTCTTTATCTCTTCATCAAACTTTTCAAACAAGTGGACCCATTGTACTTACTGCCAAAAGTAGTCTCATGTTGACGAAATCTCGTCCGCCTAATAATTATCCCTCATGCTTTTTATTTTCTCCTTGCTTGCTAAAGGTCTTTGCTGGTTTTCAATCTTCACTCTCTCTGTTCAGTGAACAAGAGCAGAGAGATGAAGTTGTTGAACATTAATATTTCCATGCTCTTTCCTCTGCTGGCTTTGGCTTCAACCGCAGCAGTCTCGTCCCTTGAATACAGCAGAGATGATTTCCCTTCAGACTTTGTCTTTGGGTCTGGCACATCAGCTTATCAGGTTCTTCAACCTTTTTACTCAATGCCTTTAGCAGAGATAACAGTGTTTCTGAATATGATTTTACAACAGGTCGAAGGAGCTACTGACGAAGATGGAAGAACTCCTAGCATTTGGGATGCTTTTGATAGTGGTGGTTTGATATCCCCTCTCTTGATGTTGCTTTAAACAGCTAGACGTGTTATACACTTTAACTAACTAAATGGTATTCATAAGCTCGATTTTCATTTGCAGGAAACTCTGGAGTAGCTACTGATGTTTCGTGTGACCAATATCATAAATACAAGGTCTCTTGTCGCATCTATTTTAACATATCTCTCTTTTCATTCTCTCTGTTCATACCGTGTGATAGGTGAAATATGATCTAGTTAATCTGTGCATCGACCAATTCAGGCATTAATTTGTCTGACGTATGCAGGAAGATGTGAAACTCATGGCAGCCATGGGATTGGAGGCTTACAGATTCTCCATATCCTGGTCAAGGCTTTTACCAAGTATGATTGTGCACTACTCAGATTAAGGAACCAATTTAAACATTTGAGGAAGAGTACGAAAGCTTTACACATTTGGATGTATTTTAGGTGGAAGAGGACCAGTTAATCCCAAAGGGCTACAATACTATAACAATCTTATTGATGAATTGATCACTCATGGTTCGGTTTCTATACTTAGCCTCTTAATTATCTGCAAGACCAATGAAATCTACCTTGGTCTTGGATCAGTTTTAAATATTTCTTTAATAGTGTTTGCTACTTATTTGACTATGTAGGAATCCAGCCACACGTTACATTGCACCACTTTGATCTTCCACAGGTCTTAGAAGATGAGTATGGAGGTTGGCTCAGCCGAGAAATCGTGTATGATTAGATCTCCTTTCATCTTTCCTTTTTGATTGGTGTTAGCAAGCTGATTGATTCATCATATGGCTTGTAATGATTGTAGGAGAGACTTCACAGCTTATGCAGATACTTGCTTCAAGGAGTTTGGAGACAGAGTGTTACACTGGAACACTATAAACGAGGTCAATGTGTTTGCTCTTGGAGGGTATGACACNACACAGGAATCACACCGCCTGCTCGATGCTCTCCTCCATTCGGACAGAATTGTTCCAAAGGCAACTCTACCATTGAGCCTTACATTGCTGTCCACAATATGTTGCTCGCACATGCCTCTGCAACAAACTTATATAAGAAGAAGTACAAGGTTCTCTTCTCTCTCTGCTCTCTTCTGTTTTTGCATTGCATTGTATTTTTCAAGCTCAGCCGGTATCTCCTATTCTGTATTATACAGAACAAGCAACAGGGATCAGTAGGCATTAGTGTATACACAATTGGTGTAGCCCCTTTAACGAATTCAGTAGAGGATAAACAAGCAACTGCTAGATATAATGACTTCTATATTGGTTGGTAAGTCTAAAGAATCCAATGTTGCAGCATCTACTATATCTTCTTCACGCTGAGTTTCTTGTTTTTTGGTTTTTGATAGGATTATACATCCGCTGGTGTTTGGTGATTATCCTGAGACAATGAAGACTAATGTTGGGTCTAGATTACCAGCTTTCACAGAGGATGAGTCAGAACAACTTAAAGGCACATTGGATTTCGTAGGAGTGATAAATTACTTAGCAGGTTACGTCAAGGATAGTTCTTCCTCTCTGAAACCAGATCTGCGGGATTTCGGGACAGACTTAGCCGTGAAACTGAGCTGTAAGCTATATGTATTAATGATACTGTGTGCAGCTAAACTCCAATTAGCTCACTGGTTTCTCCAATTCTCGTTGCAGTGCTTGGAAACATATCCTTCTTGGATGAGGTTTGTATGTAGATATCAGTTCCATATATAAGCTATCACCAAAAAGAGACAAGACTAAATGTTTTGATGATTTGCTTGCTTCAGTATCAGTATCCAAATACACCATGGAGTCTGCAAGCAGTACTTTTGTATATCAAAGAAACTTTTAGAAACCCTCCTGTGTACATCTTAGAAAATGGTCTCTCTCTTTCTCTATGTCTCACACTCTCTCTTATCCCTCTCTCCGGTGATTGATTCTTCATTTACAGGTCAGAGGATTCCTACAAACTCATCGCTTAATGACACAGAGAGGATTGACTATTTGAGCTCATACATTGAAGTAGTGCTTCATTCACTCAGGTAAGAATAAGAAGTTGTACAAGTTTCTTATATGAATGTGTCAGAATCTAAGTAGAATCATCTGAAAGCAGGAAAGGAACAAACGTAAGAGGGTATTTCCAGTGGTCGTTGATGGATCTATATGAGCTATTTGGTGGATACGAGATAGGGTATGGATTATATTACGTGGACTTCAAGGATCCTTATCTTAAGAGAATCCCTAAACTATCTGCTCATTGGTACTCTTCCTTCATCAAAGGAACACAGTACAAAGCAGCACTCTGATCATTTTGGTCTCAATTATGATTATTTTGCTTAGTCACAAGCCATAAGAATCAATGTTGTTATTATGTGCCAATTATAAATGTGTCCTTTTAAAATTTGATCTTTTGGTTTACCATTAGAGGTAGATTTAGCGTCTTTGACTTAGAATTATAGCATTACGTATGAAGCAAGACATACCTGATATTCATAGGTGTCTTTTACTTTTCATTTATGCAAGCGACGATGCTGTCTTGTCAAATTCTAAAGCCATCAATTTTTTTACTTGTTTATTCTACATTGTACACACTTGTCTTATATGTACACACTTGTCTTATATGTACACACTTGTCTTATATATATGACAACTAGATTTTAATAAAATGTAAATTATAAATTTTATATATTAAAAATAATAAATAAATGTAATTAGTGTTAATATTTATAAAATGGCCACAATAATTCTATAAAGTAGTATGTATGTGTCAAAAATCATATGCGTTTTTATTATTATTATTAAAAAACATTACTAATAGTATTATTATCACGTTTTTTTTTGTTGTATTGTATATTTATTTTCAAATTTGTATCGTTATATTTATAGTTATCATTGTAAATTCTATAGAACCCATTTTATTCATCATAATTCTCACCAATATGTATATATATCAAACTTGTTACATGTACAAACAAAATATTATCAATCTACACACCTTGTTACCGTGTGTAATTTGCATTATACTGATAACTATATCATTATCATGTTAAATATATCATTATTCGATCATCGGTAGTAATACAAACATCCCAAACTATTTCATGTATCTTGTTATGTTCTCTCTTTTGACAACATATCTGAGTTAGAAAGAGGTTTTTGGTCATGTCATGTTACGAACTTAATTTTGAAATTATCATTGGAAGATTTTTAATTTTAGAAGTATCTATTGTTATTGAATTAAATGACCCATAAGTTTATATGAATTATTAACATATATAAAACTTTAATATACAAATATCTTGAGTTTTTGATATCTTTATTTTTGGCAATTTGTAGATTTTATATTATTTTGCTTATAAATTTATTTTTGGTATATCTGTAGACTATATACTTTATAAAATTATTTTTGTCTTGATTTTTTTCTTATTTTTGATAATTTATTAATTTATATCTTTTGGCTTATACACTCATTTTTCAATTTTTGGTAAATCTATAGACTATATAGACTTGACAAAATTAATTCCCACTTATTTTGTGCTTATTTTGGTTATAGAGGTTTTCTTTTAATTGACTTGTAAACATATTTTTGGAATAAAAAATAGAGATTTTCAAATTTGAAATGAGATTTGAATCATCATTGGAGAAATTTTTTCTTCAAACATAGAGTTTGAAAAAGGATTTTAAGAACCATTAGAGATGCTCTTAGTACATATAATCAACTCCAATCTCCAATATTTATTTGTCCAATATACTTCTGATTTCATAGTATGGAGTATAAAACGAAATGTAAACTACTTTACTAAGCCGTCTAATATGAAAATCTTTGGCTAACATATATTCTTTGTTTTTGCTTTTGAAAACTTCAATCCCATTAGTAGCCAATGGGCCTAAGAATGATCTCAACCAGTCGGACTGAATATAAACAAATGAGCACTTGAGCAGACAAATTCATGGTGCGCCACATTGTTTTGGTACTTTTGTCTGATAATTTTTTAGATTTCTTACAAGTTTCATATAACCGATGGATAAAAACATTCTCAAAATTATCTATGATTCAAGAACAAACAATTTAAAAACAAGTTTGATTTGATGTTAAATAGTAATTATATGAAGAAACATTCAAACCTAGAAAGATAAGTGAGCTGAAAAATCATGACATTATGTTTTTTCTCTTTTTTTGTTAACTTATGACATTATTATGTTATCATATTTCCTCATTATGTAGTAAGAAATACAATTATAATATAGATGAATTTAACATTTAAATAATAAGGGTTAGTACATGCATCACTATTCACTATTGCACCAACCATTCATATAACGAAAAAAAATAAATAAAGTTTCAAGTTAATTTTTCTTCGCCAATTGAGTATCTTTGAAAATTTTTGTAAAGTAAAAGATAAAAAAGGTATCACATGCTTTTATGAAAAAAAAAACACTTTGCAGCGTTAAGAAGTGTAACTGATAATCGTCACGCGCTTCCGTGTATTTCAAAATTAAAATTTTGCAAAAAACCCAAAATCGGTGACTAGAGATGCGCGTGTAACGCCCTCCACGCGCTTTAGATGCGCGTAGGATATTCATTGAACTAGAGATGCGCGTGTAATTTAATTTTCTTTTGTCTGGCGCGTGTAATGTTATTATTTTATTATTTGGTTAATCCATTTTTAAAATTACATTAGATTACAAAATAAATCAAATCTATTGCTGTCTTTAGGCATAGAGAATTTAAAATATAATTATACATATATAATTTAGCACATAGATCAACCGGAAAGAGTTCTTTAATCTATCTCTCTTTCCATTATCTTAAGACAATTAAATCATAAAATTGATGTTCTCGTTCGTCATTTAAGGGAGAATGTTTATGATTTGTTGTTGTAACTCTTTGGTCTCGTGATTTTATATTATATGTCGTTGACAAAAAGAATTAGCACATCAAATTTATATTATACTGTTAATTATATATTTATTTATCTAATCAATTTAATTATAATTAAAATTTTAAATGATTTAAAAGTACTTTTTTCCTGCACTTATAAGTATATGGTGTAGGTGTATATATATATATATGTTGATATCTAATCTATTATACTGTATGTCTTCTTTAATTGACTATTATATTAAATGACAATGAGTGGTTGGAGAAGAATCTACATAACAAAATAAAGATATAAAAATTCATGAGTTTAACTGTGGCTTAAAAATAGGAAATTTGTGGGTAAAATTGGACAATATATCAAGTCTTATTAATCAATCAATTGAGATAAAAAATATTTTTATAGAAATAAATTAAAGTATATATAAGATATTATCGATTTAATTTTTTATAAAATAGTTGAAACTAAAAAACGGTCGTATGAGAACAGATTAAACAAGTTTTAGTTGCAAAATCAAAACTAAAATAAGCTTCTAAAAATTGTCGCTATAATTTCTTCCTTTTTCAAACCCAAACAAAATAAAAAACCTTCCAAAAACTTATATTTATATTATAAATAATATCTCTACACGTTTGTAATATGAGCCCACGTAGAAGAAAAACCCTTCAAAACGAACCTTTTGTACGTGGCATCTTTATCCCAATTAGAATTGCACAAACACATCACAACAAATTCACATAATATCTTATAGTATTACACAATGGGCTTGATGTTCACAGATTTATAATTAAGTTAATAACTTGGAACCAATAAGATACATATACACTCAGAATTCAGACTTTGTAAGCAACGCTGCATTATCGAGCGTGATGTGCAACAAATGACCTCATTGACCAAAAAAAACAAATCTATAATCCTTCTTTAAAAATCCACCAATGGTCAAATCTTGGAACCAAGCTAAAATATATTTTCATAACTCCAAAGAGATTTGTTCCCATAAAAAACGTTTTGACTTTCACTTTTTAATCACAAGTTGTTTTCCGCCGACTCAACAGTCACCACCTTCATAAATACGTCTCTGTTCTCTTCTGTTTTATTTCATTTTCCTTTCATCATAAAGCAAGAGAAACAGAGAGAAAAGAAACAGAGATTGTTATCTTTATTGATCAAAATCTTGTTTGATTGAGGGTTTAATTTGTTGATGGTCATCTAATTTTGTAACCTTTATTGTTGAATCGAGTGATTTTTGTTGTGAAAAATGAAGTTCTGTAAGAAGTATGAAGAATACATGCAAGAACAGAAGGAGAAGAAGAATCTACCTGGTGTTGGATTCAAAAAGCTTAAGAAGATTCTAAAAAAATGCAGAAGATCTCATGTTTCTTCTCGAATTGCTTTTACAGAAGCAATCAATCAACAACATGACCACAATTGTCCTCGTGAATGTCCAGGTAACAGTTCAACATAAGTCCTATGAATATCCACAATTATCCTCCTGTTAATATTTGAAACAGTAGAGAATGTTAATTTTGCAGTTTGTGATGGAACTTTTTTCCCGGAGCTTCTTAAGGAAATGGAAGATGTTGTAGGATGGTTTAACCAGAATGCTCAGAAGCTTCTTGAGTTACATTTAGCTTCTGGATTCACAAAATGTCTTACTTGGTTCAAAGGCAATAGTCACAAAAGGAACCATATAGGTTTGATTCAAGAGGGCAAAGACTTGGTTAATTATGCTCTCATCAATGCTGTTGCCATTAGAAAAATCCTTAAGAAATACGACAAGGTTAATCATCTGATTCCACTGATAACAAAATCTGATGTTTAGAACACTTGTTATTCAATATGTTTGCTTCTTTTGTTCTACAGATTCATGAGTCTAGGCAAGGACAAGCGTTTAAGACACAGGTTCAGAAAATGCGAATTGAAATCCTTCAATCACCATGGCTCTGTGAGCTTATGGCATTTCACATCAATCTGAAAGAATCTGGAACTGATGTGGCTCTTCCTTCTCCTCCTGTTCATGCATTGTTTGATGGTTGCTCTTTGGTGTTTGATGATGGAAAGCCTTTACTTTCCTGCAAACTCTCTGATTCTGTTAAAGTTGACATTGACTTGACTTGTTCAATATGCCTGGTAAGACCTTGAAAGAATCTCATTGTCAAAAATTTGTTAGTTGATTTATTAGTAATCTGAAATATAGAAGAACGTATCAGCCTATAAGGATTAAGTCTTAACTTTGTCGTGTCAAGGTGCTCTTCCACTTTCCTCTTGAAGATTCCATTTCAAAGACCTAGTCTTACAATAGCGTTTTAGTAGCGTCTCATTGACAGAATCTCTGTGTTAGTATGGATCTTATGAATATGAAATAGTCTTCAGCTGACTGGTTGTACTTAATGGTGAAACAGGACACGGTGTTTGATCCGATATCTCTAACCTGTGGTCACATATATTGCTACATGTGTGCTTGTTCTGCTGCATCAGTAAACGTAGTAGATGGCTTGAAAACCGCAGACACGACTAGAAAATGTCCACTATGCCGTGAGGTTAGACTCCTATGCTAATTGCAACTTTGTAGTAATCAACAAATCTTCCATATTTCATGATTCTAACCTGCGGTTTTACACCATTCAAAATTAGACTGGGGTTTACAACAATGCTGTACACTTGGATGAGCTTAGTATATTACTTAGGCGAAGGTAAATGCATATACAACCAAATCTATTTATGGTCCCTGAAAACTGAAAGAGAAGCACTAAATTACAATTTTCAAAACTTGTGATAAATGCAGCTGCAGAGAGTATTGGGAAGAGAGACGTAAAACAGAGAGAGCAGAAAGGTTACAGCAAGCAAAGGAGTATTGGGATTACCAATGCCGAAGCTTCACGGGAATCTAATGTAACTTCATCTGTTGAATAGCCAGTGCTTGAAGCTTCTTCGTTTTGATAATAATAAGCTGTGAAAAACTTAAATCTGAATTATGATTTGTTTCCTATGCTAGTGTGCGTTTGCTTGTGAAAATTTGTAAAATTCTTAAGCAGTCTATGATTCTAGTAATTTTGT
This sequence comes from Lepidium africanum, assembly GCA_900406405.1. Classification (NCBI taxonomy): domain Eukaryota; kingdom Viridiplantae; phylum Streptophyta; class Magnoliopsida; order Brassicales; family Brassicaceae; genus Lepidium; species Lepidium africanum. The sequence continues at coordinate 8,054 of OVAX01003679.1, read as the reverse complement.
GTATGTGTTCCTCAACAGATTTCTAATAAGAGAGATAAAACCTGAAAAACGAGAGTGTAGATTTATAACCATTGTAGTGTGGTTACAAGTTTAGAACAAATATGAGAAGAGGATACAAACATTTCATCAATATCATATTATCAGCTTGGAACTAAAATTGGGTTCGTATCTTTGTAAATCTGATATCTCATGCATAGCTTTCGTAGTGTTGCAACTGAATGCTGCATTGAGTTTAGCTTCCTGTCTCGGTACATGGCCTGTTAAAACGAAAAAAGACCTTAAAAGGAGAATCACACAAACAAACAAACAAGAAGTAGAATCAGAAGCTTATAGATTCTAACCTCAATGTCATCTCCATATTTCTCCACCAAACGTCGTATATGTGTGCGTTGCATAGTCGTAAGAGGCTGTAAAGGAGCACTCTTCCCATCTTTTCTTTGCTTCCCTAATGCTGTCTTAAGATCTACACATTTTAAAACAGAATTTACACAATCAGTTACCCAAAACTTGAACAACAAAGATACTTGCATCTGTACTGTGTATATTACTTTAACAGTGAGATAGAGATGGAAGAGAAGAGAAGAGAATTGAAAAGCTAATGAAAATGACTACTCTTTTGCTTATTTACAGTTATATTTAAGCTTTTCCAGTTTTCATCAATGGCTTAACCATATGTTGATGATTATCTGAATAATTTTGCCTTCTAAATGTAGTAACTTTACAGAAGAATAATCCATGGATGATAATCAGACGGTTTGAATAGGAACAATCAGTTTTGCCCCAAAATTTCAGCTCTAAACCCTAATATCTGCCCTAATTTCGATATACCAACTCAAAAATGAATACACAAGACTACTCTCGTTCTGTAAACAATGAAACATACCGTCTTCCTCAAGTTCGCTTCCTGAATCCATTGGCTCGAACTCCTTAGCAATAGGATCATCAGTCGATGGTTCAGGAGGTGGAGGAACATTGAGGGAATCATCCTGAATCATATGGTCAGTGCGAGACCGAATACCAAGCAAATTAGGGTTAGAGATAACGCCGAAGGATTTGTAGTTCTGAATGACACTAGCTTGATCATCCCATTGAGGGACATTATCCGCCATAAGAGCGCGTAGCTTGGGAGGGAAATTGAAAGCTGGCTTGAAAATATTAGGGTTCTTCTTAGGAAGAGCAACACGAACTTTAGCCCTAGAGTTTCTGTACTTTCTTCTCGATCTCGCCATCTCTCTTCCTTTCGCTGATTTCCTTCTTTTTTGTTTGGAGAAGAAAGCGAAAGAGATGAGAGTTTGCGGCGGAAAAGGGTTTAACAACAAGGGTTTTGCTAAACGTCGTCGTACGTAAATGACGGTTTTCCCTTCCTACAAAATAACAATATTCTAGGTGGAAAAACTACGAAGAGACAATATTTAACTAATCCAGCTAATAATTATGACTGGCCATCGCATTCGGATTTTCAGTCGGTTAGTTTTTAGTTCAGGTTTTTCGGATTTGGGAGCTTTAGACCTATTTAGAATCTATTATTATTGTGATTCAATTACAGATCAGTTCTATTTGAATCTGGGTCGATTTAATATCAAATTTGTAATAATCGAAAAATACATGACTACCCAAATACCTAAAAGAAATATCTAAGGATTTGGATTCGAATACCCGAATACCTAAAATATATCGGTATAACCAAAAATGACATGATTTTTTTTCTATAAATTTCTCAAAATACTTAAAATAACCTAAAAATNTCTATAAATTTCTCAAAATACTTAAAATAACCTAAAAATACTTAACTATCCGAACCCGAACATAGACTCGAATACATGTATACCCAAAAAATAATCATTCACCCAAAAGAATTTTCGAGTACCTAATAACTGATCGGGCACACGATTGGTTCCAGGCAGAAACCAGACCTGACCCAATACCCACGAAAATTTCTATAAAATATCCGATAGGGATAACACTATTAGACTCATACCCGAAAAACGGTTTCAGTTTAATTCTTCGGGTCCAAGTAACTTTCACCTTCGAGTTCTAACTCCAGAAAATCGTGCTTACTCCTTGTACTATTGCTAAAAGAAAACATCAATTTATATTTTGTATTTGCCGTTGCGTTCAAAGAACATTATCCCAAAATTAACCGTCGTTCAGGTCATAAACTCAAGTTTGTTCAATCATAGACTATAGACAACATACTCGTGGATGTTACGGAGATCAATAGACTTATAAAGTGCTTCTTCTCACAAATTCTAAGTCACTAGAACCAAGCAATAATAATGCAAGTTCAAGAACAATGTTTCAAATTGATAAAAAAAGGATCAAACCATATAAGAACCAAACCGGAAAATCAACAATCCAAGAAGCAAACTAAGTAGATGGAAAGATTTGAAAGAGGTAACCATCCCGCGGCATTCATAAATGCATAAAGACTCTTCTCGGCTAAGTCAATACCAAAAGGTTTACTGACAATGTCTTCATTTGTCACTCTTAGCAGCTGTTGGCTCTTCACTTTTGGCCTCCGTTGAAGGAGCAGGAACTGAAGGAGTAGCTTCCTCTTTCTCTCCAGACTTAACTTCTTCTCCTGCACATACAAGATCATTTGGTTGCTAAGAATTCTAGAGCATGGATTACAGGATATAACACTGCAAAATCATCAGAAAAGGTTTTGAAAATGATCTGTACCTTCATCATCACTATCATCAAAGTCCTCCATATTACCCATACCGCCCATTCCGCCAAGTCCACCCATACCGCCCATTCCACCGAGCCCTTCAAGACCTTCCATACCGCCCATTCCACCCATGCCTCCCATTCCACCAAAGTTCTACAAGAAGAAGAAACATGAGATCTTTTTACAAACCTCGAGTAAACAAAGCAGAAGATAATGAACACTCTAAGGTTAACAAGCATACCGAGAAATCCATTCCTCCCATTCCACCCATTCCGCCCATATCCATATCTCCAGGACCTATACAATAAATGCAACTTAATAAAGCCTACAAATTTATGTAAATGCAGGGTGAGATGTTGAATAGATATGGTCAAGAACATGCTAACCAGTGGGAGTATCATCGTCCTCATCAACCCACTTATCCCAATCAACTTTAACATAGTGAGGCGGTTTCCCTCCACGTAATAGCTTATTCCACCATTTAGGTTCTGCTTTCTCTATGATACAGACAATGCTTCGTAATCCAATGTTAATTTTGCTTTCCTGTTTTGAAAAAAATGAGATAATCAAAACCTAATAGGCAACACTCTCAGAGACAAAACAAAAGAAAAACGAGATGTAATCTTGTAAACTCACCTCTACATTAACCTTATCATTAAGTTCGAGCTTAAGCTCATAAAGCTGGCTTTGTGGTCCAGCTTTGGCAGAGAAATTAAAGATTCCCTCTGGTTCAAGTTTAACATCTGCATCCTTAGCATCACTCAACTGCACTGTTAAATAAACCTTATCGGCTCTCTCAGCCCACTTCACTTCTGGATGATGACTGCAAATTCATTCACATAGAGAATCAATCAGACAGCAAATTAAGAACCAATCAAAAAAACAAGCCATTAATACCCAATATTTTCCACTCTTAAACCCTACAAGCACAGATTCCCAAACCCTAAACCAAACTTCATCGAAGCACATTCACGAACCATCAATTCCAAAAACAAAAGAAGAATACGAAGAAGAGGAAGCACACAACACAACACCATAAACCCTAGGTTTGAATCTAAAACCCCCAAATGTTCCCATTCTACAGGAACCTAAAAGAAATGGTTACCCAAATCCGCAGCTGATACAGAACACAACGATTTTTCTGATAATTACCTCATAATTTAGTGGAAGAGAAGAAGGAAGTCGTGTAACCCTAGAGAGACACAGTACGACAACGATGACAACGCAGAGAATCGACAAGAACAAGAGTAACAACAATCTTCTTCAGATAAACTATGTTATAGTACATCGGGTGCTTATCGTGTGCCTGATAGTGTATATGAATTAGGTGAACCGAAAAAATCAACGGCTAAGTGCTTGGCTAATTTTAACAATTTAACGGTTCAGATTTTTGGGTTTTGCTTTGGACACAAAGTAGACACTTTTACTTTTCTGGCCCAAATTCAATACTTTACTAAACATATAATTTTGGTATTAGTATCCCTTGTAAAAGCTTGGACAACAACACCTATCCTGCGTATACAAACCGGACCCGAAAAATTGAGTCTGGAACTGATCCGAAAAAAGATTCAAACCCGAATCTAAAATGCCTAAATACCTGAATGGATACAAATATTTAGGACCCAAAAAATCGGATCCGAATTTGGATTCGAACCGAGAACCGAACGGGTACCAAAAAACCCGATTTTATAGTTTTTTTAGGTATTTTTAGAATATTATATGAGTATTTTTTAGTAATTTTAGTTATTTTCACATATTTTTGAATATTTAGGTATTAAAATTATTTTTTCACTATTTTTAAGTATGTTTATGATATTTTTAGGTATTTGTTTTAGTATTTTTAGCATTTTTTGGGATATTTCTCGGTTATTTAGGTATTCAGGTAAGTTTCAGGTTTTTAAAATTTGGACCCGAACAAACCCGAACCCGAATGAAACCGATCCAAAACTGAACCGAAATAGTTTGAGTCATATATGGATATAAATATTCTGGACCCGAAAAGACCGGACCCAAACCCGACCAGAACGCCCTACAAATTTAAACTGATTAACACAAGGACTCTCTTAATTGCAGATTGTTAACAGATAAGTAATTACGACCATAAGTAAACCATAACCTAAGCAGTGGTCTTATTGTAGATTCATTGGATATCAGATCTAAAGAGATGAGATCATCAAACACAAATAAAAGAGATTTAGAGGGACTAAGAACAACTTTATGAGGATAATATTTGAATCAGAGACTGGAGAATAGCTCCATCTCTAGAAGACAACAATGTCAAGCATGGCCTAGTGTCTGAACATTAAGTTGAAGACATGTTCTGTTCGCTTTCTTGTCTTCCCACATTCACAATCGCTAGTTCTTCAGGTGATAGCTTCTCAAGATAGAGAGCTTTCTGTATTTAAGGACTGCAAATAGAACGCATAAGATGTTCTGTTCACTCGAATATCTTAGGGTAAAGATGAGCTACACTTTTGGTTGGTATTTGAGCAAAGACGTATACGAAAAACTCTTTTATGTTTCTTCTTCAATTCATTAATCGTCTCACTCTCCTTTGTCTGCCTTTCCTCAAGCATCTTCTTATACTTGTCCTTTTCACAGGAGAGTGAGACATTGATGAATTGAAGAAGGCAAATAAGCTTATAGTAATGGTAATGTTTTTACTTATTGATACTGTAAAAATAAACAAATGATATTGAAGTAACTCGAAGCAGTATCATTAAAGAAAAGGTAAAGTGTCGTTTGCTACCGGAGCTAAAGTGTCTCCTTGTCTTCTACTGAATCTCTCCTGTTTTCTTGATGGTTATTGTCCAGAGGAGATCTGCATCTGTCTCAACTGTGATTTTCTCTCCTTTAACCTTATTTGATGTACTTATCAGCTTACCAAATCCCAACTCAGTGTTGGCTATATAGGAAGAGAAGATAAAAACACATATAAGTCAATAGATCGATGTATCGATGATACTTTAAGACAATTATAGCTCTAAAGAGTGGTGTGAAGGAGATGAAGATGATGCAAAATGTTACTTACTAAGATCCCATTTAAGCCCAGTGGTCGTGACTATGGCAGATGATCCCATAGGCATGAGTCCACAGTTAGGTCCCTCGAGAGAAGACTGAATGCAGATCTCATGTCGATGAGTCTTTGGAAGGAGTTGAATAAGGCAATCATCTGATAAAAGGACTATTCTTGTGTCAGGATATCGATATAAGACGTTGAGATTACCGGCTTCATGATCAAATCTTCCTCCAAGCGCTCCAGTGGCAAGAATCTGGAACAGACAGAAAGAAGATATGCTAAAATCATTTATTTAATTGAAACTATGCACACAATCAAAAGCACACAGCTTCCTTTAACTTACAGTACAACTCTCTTGATTCAAAGCAGAGTCACGGATATATGAAATGCATTTATCAAGATCTGTTGTATCTTGATCATGAGATTCATCTATAACCTCAGTTCCCTGCAGAAAAAAAGAACAGAACAATCAAAAGCAGATATAAGCCAAGTCTGAATCTATCACGTAAACACACCACAGCACAAACTTACCAAGCTTATATAAAAGTCGAGGACATCACGCCTAATAGAATCCATATCTCCCTTGATAGCATCCGGCTTATATCTAAAACACATTCTCAGAATTATCAATTGAAATTCCAAAATGTAAACAAGCAGATCCATCTTAGGCTATCAAGACAAGATTTAGAACAGTTTCAAAAGAAAGATGTTGCTCAATCAAATAGAGTTCAAATCTCCAGATCAATATTTAGGAATATCAGAGGAGACTAATAATTTCACTTATCCAACCCAAAAACTACACACTCCATAAGAACTTATAAGTTAAAGACGAGAATAAAACCTTTTTCTAATGACCAAAGCGTCTTCATGAGGAAAGAAGAGAGGAAATTCATCGTAGATACGATTAGCACCTCCATCAGCACAGAGACGAAGTTTTGCTGTTCTACACAAAAATTCGAAATTTATTTTTAAAAAACCTGATAATACCCAAGAAAGAGAGCGATTCTTTGAAAAAGAAACTACCATGTTCCCAAAGAAGAGGAGTGAATTGAGGAAGCTTCTGGTTAAGAACAATGAGAACGTAACTCTTTACTGAAGTTTCGTTGGAAGGAATCGAGGGAAGGAGAAAGGTAGAAGAGTGAAGCATAACATCCATGGCTGATATTTTTTTCTAAATTTGGTTTCTGCAAAAATAAAAGGGATTGGTTGGTATATGAATCTGGAAAGATTAAAGGGTAATCAAAGCGAGCGACAAAACATTGACTTTTCAAAGAGGAACACGACACGTCTCATTGTCAGTGTGATGATGTGTGTTTTGGGGAAAAATGTCAGAGAAAGGTGGAACCTTTTTTAACCTAGTTTCTATTGTTCTTATTATAAAAAGTTAAGATATTTCTGTCTCCAATTCCAAAAAAAAATTATAATTTATTCATAATCAATCAACCACGGCCCTACAAAATCAATTGTCCTAACACATATTTTTCAAAACAATCTCTTTTTTTTTTCTCATTCATTAATCAATTCGACTCAATAACACATTGTCTATAATGATTAAGCAAAGAGAAAAGCCATAAAGGAACATCGCAATCTAAGAAAGCATCATAAAAATATGCTAAATTAACGGTTCAGATTACCTCATAATTTAGTGGAAGAGAAGAAGGAAGTCGTGTAACCTTAGAGAGACACAGTACGACAACGATGACGACGCAGAGAATCGACAAGAACAAGAGTTTCAACAATCTTCTTCAGATAAACTATGTTATAGTACATCGGGTGGTTTTCTTGTGTGTGTAAATGTATAGGTCTTAGGTGAATCATAAAAGATCAACGGCTAAGAGCTTGACTAATTTTGACGATTTAACGGTTCAGATTTTTGGGTTTTGCTTTGGACACAAAGCAGATTTACTTTTCTGGCCCAAATTCAATACCGAAATAAACATATTAGGTCCACACTCTATTTCCATCCGATAAAACAACAAATTAACTTATATTTAGATCTTATATTTAATTATATCTAAAATATACATGTAAGACTTTATTGCATCCAAAATTAGATGATAACTACCGAATTTCATACATAGTATACAAAATCGGTCTAATTGCACAAATTGCTGAATGATTATGGTTTTGTTGTAAACCAATAATTGGTTACGATCTTAAATCATTAATTAACCGAATCTAAACCCGACCAAATCTCAAATTGACAACAGAATTTGAACATGTTAGGATAAACGTTTATTTGAGATTTGGTCGGGTCTAAAATTGGTTTATGTTCAGTTAATTTTTTTTTTGTCAACAGCATATTTTATAAAAGATGAGAGTTTACAATCGGAAGAGGAAATACGAAAACAATTACAATAAGAT